>KE504892.1:243807-269135 GCA_000441515.1 Elaeis oleifera | reverse complement strand
ATATATATATATATATATATATATATATATCCAACTAACACTTCCAATTCATAAAATTATTCCTGATGGTCTTACGTGTATGCTTTGTTTAGATATAGCTATTTTACAATAAGTCTTATGTTTTGTTTGCGGTTCCTTCTGGAATATATTTCTTTACAAGCCTTAATGCATTAACAAATAACTTCTATAATACAATAACTTTCCTTGAACACTCGTTGGAAGTATGCACTATGGAGCATTTACTATTCTTTTTTGGCAGGTCCTGAGCACTCGTGCTCGTAAGGGTGTGATCTTAAGTGATATAAAAGTCACAGTCTGCACCTTTGGCTTTGATATTCTGTATTTAAATGGCCAACCTCTTCTCCAGGAGCAACTCAAAGTTCGTCGACAGGTATTATACTGCCCGATTGATGAAAGAAAATTTTGTTGCATATTGCAAATATATGTTCCATGGATCATTACCTTCCAATTGGTTTCAATTAAGGTTAAAAGCTGTGCCTTTTGAATACCATCTTTTTCAATGCTTTATGTGAATGTAGGAGTATCTGAAACAAGTTCTTCTGTTATACATGTTTCTTTCAAACATAATGACTATAGTCTAGAAGGCAATAACCTATCGTACACAACTAAAAATAATAAAGATATTATGCAGCATTTTATATGTATTTGAAACTTGAAAGTACAAAATACTTTTGCAATAGATTTCTATAGTAGAAAGACTGGTGTGCGTTGATTGGATTCGTAAGATAAATTTCATGGTATTGCACAATTGTAATTCATACACCACAAAAGTTTACTTACAGGTTCCAAGTCCATACTGAATATCTGCATTGGCATGTACCATTAATGTGCATCGGACCATAGCTGTTGGAAAACCCTGTATCCCATGTATCATAACATTTGCAAGAGAACTTGCTTCGGGAGCAATTTCAACCGAGGCTTAAAAATATTAAAATAAGGACTCATAATGTTTTCAGGCCCTTAATCACATTATGTATACATGTATCTGTTATGCTGTGTTATTTAGCATTATAACAGCCTGTTACAACACAAACAATGGTTGTTATTTTCATCTGTATTGTTTCTGTAAATAAACAGTATTCTTTTCCAATTTCAAATTCTTGAACTAATTTTCGTTCCCAAAGAGATTGTACAGCTTGAAATAATAACAACTTTTACATGAACAGTGATTTGGAAACAAGGTGTTACTTTTCCATTATTGCCCGTTATTTTCTCGAACAGCTGTTATAACACTCATTGTTTCGATACCAAAGAAAATTGAAGTCAAACTTTTAGGGCAAGTAATAGTTGCTATAAGTTATAATCATTATAACAGTCAATAATGGTCTTAGAAGGGGTCTGCTATAATGGAATACCATTGTTATTGTAACCTTTGTGTTGACTCTGATACCAAAGGGAAATGCATGGTGATACCAGAAGACTATTGGAAACTACTGGAAATTGTGGTTATCTAGTTTCCCATCAACTGCTGTGTAACTTGTTGACAATAATGGTTTGCCGAACTGGCCCGGACCGGATAGTTTGGGATGTGCCAAACCGTATCAGCAGTTAACCGGTGTGGTTCAGACGTCCGATTTGGAACACCAGCGAAAATGAAGAGAGAGAGGAGGGAAGGAGAGGGAAAGGCTAGCGGTGGTTGGTGGTGGCCGACCGAGGCTGCTGGAGGGCTGTCGAGATTCTGGATCTCCATGGTCCTCCGTGAGAGAGTGAGAAGAGAGAGAGATAGAGAGAGAGGGGAAGGGAGGGAGAGGAGGGAGGGGAAGGTGGTGGAGAGACCGTCGAAGGTCTGCCAGGTGGCCCAAAACCCCTGTGGCCATCGGGCGGCCAAAACCCCCGACCGCCATGGGTTCAAAACAAGGGTCAAAATTCCTTTTCGTCATATTTTTAAAAGAATCCAACATGCAGTGAAACCGGCGATGGGTTTATCCTCGCTTCATCAGATTTTTTTTTAAATAATGCGACGAATAGGGGCTTCGCCCTTGTTTGAATCCGCGGCTGCCGTGGAGCTTTGAGCCGCCCGGCAGCCACGACAGCCATCTAGTGGCCTCCCACCGCCTTCTCCTCCCTCTCTTCTCAATTTTCTTATTGAGGATCATGGAGCCCGAAAGGCCTCGGCGGCCCTCCGGTGGCCACCGCAAGCGTCACCGCCGGCCTCCTGTTCCTTCCCTCTCTCTCCCCCGCTCCCTCTCTTTCTCTCTCTTTTCCAGCCCGATTTGTTCCTCGTTTCCATGTCGGTTTGGGTCCTGTACAGGGGTATACTGACTCGTACTGTCGGCCGGCTGACACGGTGTCCGGTTGCGAGTCGGCGATCCTGGGTTGACATTTCCTTTATATTTTTATGTCATGGTTTTCTGTCTCCTTTTTTGGAAACTCTTTTGATTTGTCCCTAGCGTTTATTTTTCTATAATTTCTAGCATTGGTTGGTTTCCTAAACTGTGAAATATGTGAGACTGTTTGGAACTTCGGATATTGTCTCTGATGGTTTGATAGCTGGTACATTCTTTTAGTCTCAGTGCATATTCTGGGACAGTAAGTTTGTTTGATTATTGAAATTGGTATAATGTAAGAAAAGGAAAGAAATAACATGAAGAGGAGATCAGGACAAGGAAAATTTCTACAGATTTTTCCGAGAGAGTGCACGCACTGGTGACAGAATGTGACGGTTATAGTCATGATTGAGGTAGAGAACAGGTTATGCACCCTAGCTTCCTTTCTTACCCTTCTTTCCGTGGTTTCCTTGATGATCCTTATGATGAGATGAGCCTGCAAAGGGGCATACTTATTTTAGAATATTACAATGCGTTAAAGTACTTTTCTTAATAGAATCTCCAGAAAATGTTGTGCACTTTTTAGTTAAGCATCATGTATAAATTACTTCTACCTGTTTCATGCATCAAAAGAATATATATCATGCGTCAACATGCAACATATGTTATTTACATTTTTGTAATTTAAAAGTGTCACTGCAAAGAAATGCAGTCTATTGATTATGTTCATTGTTGTTGTTTGTCCATTTACTTTTTCCGCAAGCCTAATTAAATGCTCCAACACATATTCAGACCTGGTTCCATCTGTCTGTCATCTGCTTTTAGATGCTTATGCCTCAATTGACGTATGAAATTAATACACACTTTCATCTTCATAAAGCTGACCTTGATGATTGTTGTCATTCTTTTAAGCCCCATTTCGTTGCTCCCTACAAGTTGGTCTTTGACCTCTCTATTAATTTTTCTGTGGACTAGCTATTGACATTGGCATCTAGATGCATCCATATTCTGTTTCTGCACAAATGTTTTGAATTTTAAACAATGTCACGGTCATGCCCCTGACCCCAGATTCATGAAGCTAGGGTGTGAGCAGCTGCTGCATGCTTACAGGAAACCATCCTTGTAAGCATGCAAGGCATTCTACCTGTCATGTAATCCAATATTACTCAAGAAATAATACACTTCATGCACAAGCAGTGGTGCTTATCAGAACAACTAACTATTATGCTTACATTTCAAACTTAATATTTAAATCATTCATACATCATCCACATACAACACATTAATGTATATCATACATCATCCATATATTGGCCTTGCTTCTAAGTATGTGCCCAAAACACTGGTGACTGCCCCAAAAAATTAGATCTCTGTATCTGAAAAATATGTGAAGATCATGAGCTTCATAGCTCAGTAAGTAACAAATCTACCTTATAAATTAAATCAGGCTAAATTATATAATGCAGCTTTAATCAAATCATATAAACATGACACATCAGAACAAATACAGTTCATAATATTTATTTTGATAATATCCATATGCTTAAACAATGCAACTTATCTTTTTAATAACATCATATGATGAACTAATACATCATGCCATGTGCTAACATGATATACTTTATCTTTCAATACTGTACACAAAGAATGGATCATTGACATTAGAGTAATATAGATTATCTGAATCTCAAGATCATACTATGCATGTAATCATATACTGATACACCAATCCGTATGTACACTTGTACTTGAATAACCAATTCCAATTCTGCTTACAATCAATGACTACGGCCACATATATCCCCTATGGCATGGGTCACGTAGCTATATTTAATCCCCATGGTAAGGGTCCTTTAATTGGAATAGTGATCACAGTATCACACAACTGCACTTAATTGCTGTGGCTTAGATCATGCAGCCACATTTAACCCCCATGGCATAGGTCACGCAGCCACATATGTCCCCTGTGGCATGGGTCATGTGGCCTCACTTAACCTCTGTGGCATGGGTCATGTGATCACGTCTGATCGCATACATAGTCATACTAAGAGAAGTGATACATACATACATACATACGTCCATCCATCCATCCATACATACATACATTACATACATACATACATACATACTTACGTATATATCCAAACTTATTTCTTTATGATGTCATGTCAAGTTTTGCAATTAAAAATTCAACAACGTGGACTGCATGCTTGATTCAGGATGATGATTTGATAATGTGATCAATTGACAGGAATAAAATAATAAATCAGATCTCACATAATCACAGTTTCTGATTCAGTATATTTGGAATCAGGATGATAACTCATGTAATCAATTTAGATCATATTATAAAGTGTAAATATTACTTATCTTGCAAATGTCAAACTTACAGTCTACTTGGTTCACAAAGATCCTTCGAGATCTAATTGCCCCAAAATCACAAACATATCAAATTAGGGTTACATCCATGTTTCCAAAATAATTCTAAAATTTCCCCAAAATCCTAAAATTCTAATTTTCTAATTCATAGCTATTATAATGGGAATTGGCTGTTATACCAGTGTCATTATCACATCTAGGTCACTAACAATTTGGATGATCCATGGCATGCGTCTGACTAATGGTGGTACCTAGAAAGTTTCCTAATTGGAACCTTCCCCCATGCTGCAATTTTTGAGAATTGACTAACAATCACAATTTGTGTCTTTTGTCTAAATTAAATAGCTCCATATCACGTGATTAGTAGATTAATGCCTTTTTGCTTATGATTTTCCTTTCTTCTTTCCATCTAAACATAAGAGGAAAAAATAGTGGTTGGCCCTCAGCTGCCACTTGCAGTACGGCCTCCGGCAGATGTATTGCGCTCCTAGGCCCGGGTGAAGCCTGTCTGCAGGCCATCGTCAGCCTTAATCTTTAGTTAGCGGGCCAAAGAGAGGTTACAATTTGATCTGTGTCGTGCAAGGCATATTTACCCAGCGATAATTTGTTCTACCCATTAAATAGAAATTGATTCAAGTCCTCCACATTCTTATTTAACTTTTTCTGTGTGAATCATATACACTGATAGCTTGATCCATCTAGTTTAATCAAGTTTGCTAATTAAATATATGTTACATTCTTAAAAAAAATCCTACAGCTTCTTTGTCACTAGAACAATAGAGAGAGAGAGACGCTGATGGTTGTCCCTTGGCCGCCACTTGCGGCATGGTATTCGGCTACCACTGGAAGAAGAAGAACCCCTCTGCCTTCTTCTCTTCCTTTTCTTCTAGGAAGGTGGAACAGCCCCTCCTTTCTTGTTGTCTTTTGATTTCACTACACAAGAGTGAGATGGAGAAGAGAGGGTGGAAACAACCGTCCTCTCCCACTATTTTTTTCCTTTTGTTGGGTTTCCATCACAGAGAGAGAAAAGAGGGAAGAGAGGTTGGGATGACCCTCTTCTTTCTTCTTCTCCGTCTTTCTCTCTGTCTTTTCTCTCTTTTTTCCTCTTCCTAGGAACCCTAAGACACAAAACAAGAGAGGAAGGGGTGCTGCTGGCTGGCCTCCTTGCCGCCACTTGCGGCTTAGCCTCCAATCCCCACCACCGATGGCACAGTTGCCGGCTGATGCAGGAAAGCGGAAGAAGAACCCAATAAGGGCTTCTAAACAATGAAACAGAGTCCTGTGCCCCTTTTTCTCATAGGTATTGCAAGAAATCAATTTAAGAAGAAGGAAAAGGAAGACTAACTGCTGGCTAGGAGGAAGAAGGAGAGAGGAGCACGGATGGTGTTGAGCATGGCTTGGAAGGAAGAGGGGAGATTTGAGCACGGGGAGGGAGAAGAGGTATGAGAGGGAGATACAGAGAAGATAGGAGTGAGCAAGAGGGAGAGAAAGAGAGATTGAGGGTGAGAGAAATGGGAGAGGGTGAGAACGGAGGTTGGGTTTGGTGCCAATAATGGAGGAACAGTGTGGTGCTCTGTTTTCCCCTGCAGAGCATGCCACCCTCCTCAAATTGTGATCTCCTTTTCCCTTTTTTTCTTTGCTTGGGGTTGCACAGGGCTGCTCGGGAGTTTGCCACAGGTTCACATCAGGTGGTGCTTGCATGGCTTGCGACCTGGGCTTGGTCCGAGTAAAATGGCCCTGGGCCGGGTGTTTTAGTCACTATCCAAGGAATTTGTAAACTTGATTTACAGTTTCAGTGATAATCTACTAGAGAGGACAATATTCCATTTGGTACAATTTCCATAGCCCATACCCCACAGGCCTTGTCCATATGGCATGTGCATGCAATGTATGAATATGCAACACTATTGTGGTCTATGTATTGGATATTGCATGCTTGTACAATCGTACCATGTCTATCCTTGGTACGCAATCACATGATATCAATAAAAAAAAGCTGCTCTATCAATGAATTCTCTGTAGATACTTGGTGAGTTTGATAGGCGGTGATGTTATCTACTTAAAACTTGACTATGAAGTTATATTCTGAAAAGTTTTGTAGAATTTGCACCTTTAAGTTCCACAGTTGATTCTTAGAATGGATCATACCATGAACCCTCTGATTGATGCAATTTTATTCCTAATACGGTTCTCTCAAAAGATGGATGCTGCACTATTTTAATGATACCAAACTTAGTTTGAAGATTCAAAGTTTCAAACTAACCTTGAATTACCATCACTCAGGAAATAAACTTACAGAAAGTTACCTTTTCATTTTCATGGTTCTCTTATAACTGTCAGGCATTTTCATATGTATTGTAATGTATTAGTGTATCTTGGTGCATTATGTATCATGAAATTGTTTCGATTAATATGTGGTTAATATTATCTAATGATACTCCGAAAGTACATATAACCTTCCCTCCCTCTTCTTGTTCTACTCCTTATGATACTACATAAAGGGTGATATTATTGTAATGATGCCACGATCAGCAATATCTTAACCATGACTTTGCATCAGAAACACTGCTCTATGTAGACATGTTATAGCTAACCAACAGTCATGTACGTCTAGACATTGCGTGCAAAGCACTAAAATCATATGATGATTATTATTTTTAATTACAAGTTGTTTCGTTTGCTTTTAAGAACCTTGGTCAGGGTTATGATTCTTTAAAAAGTAATATAAATGACAAATAGGAAAATCAAAACATCATCTGGAATCCGCAGCATGGTTTTGAAGTTGGCATTGACAGTTTTTGTTTTTAGTTTGTTGATCTATTTGTATAGTCTAATAGCACATTTACCTCCTTGCTATGAGATGTAAACTTATTATTTACACATTATTCTTTTCAACATTTTTTGAACAGTAAGATTTGTTGCTTCTCTCCTTTTGGTGGTCATCATCTTTAATTTAATAGAGTAGCAAAGGAAAATCTTATCATTCTTCATTAAGACAAGCATAATGTTTAATTGAATAAAGCCTATAGTACATTGAATTTAAGTGCTTTTGGATTTGAAAACTATATTATTAACTATAAAGTGATGGATATGAAATAATTACTAATAAATATTAGTAAATCATTATATTTTGCTGCCTGGTTCTACAAATAGGTTTCTTCTTCCTATATTTTGAAGAGTCAATTCTTGTTTTTCTCTTCCATTTTTCTGTATGTATTTGAATTTATTTGTGTATGCCTTCTCTTGTTAATTGTGCAAATTGGAATTGCATTATCATCTTGTACAAAGCTTACTTTGGCTTGGCATAGGGTAATGTGTTGTCTAATTCCTTTAGTATTTGCATTTTGTTTTTGAGATAGTGTATTCTTCATCTTTAGAATCAAATTTTGATTAGACATAAATCTTATGGCATTCCTTTCTACAGCATCTCTACAGTTCTTTTGAGGAAGTGCCAGGAGTATTCCAGTTTGCAACTGCTACCATAACAAACGATGTCGAGGAAATACAGAGATTCCTTGAAGCAGCTGTCAACTCCAGGTATTATGTTAGAAATGACAATACATGCATATTTTGATGTGATTTTCAGTAAGCATCTTCTGACCTTCTAGTTTCTCTTTTCTATTGAAGTTGGTGCTTGTGAATGCTAATGAGCTGTTTATCTTCTATGATGCCGTGCTCATCCATGTTTCTCTTGCCATCTTTTGCCTGTCAAGAATTTGTGCATGCTAACCTTTTTTATAATCTAAGTTGGAAATAGGCTTTATGAGGATGGATCTTTCAGTGCTTAGTTTAACCTTGTTACAGGGATCTCATTTCTATTGTTGCTGCAATGAATTAATGTGTGAATTTTGTTGGATTAAAGATAGTTTTGACATGTTCATGGCCATGGCTTGTGGTAGAAGTGAGAACAACAGGAGAGACATCTTTAATTCATGGGTGTATAATTGTGAGACTGGAAGAAGATGGTAGTAGATAGGAGCCTCCAAATTCTTTATTGTCCTCTAATTGAAATAGCAAATTATATCTTGCAAGCAGAGATGAATGGCTGCACAACAGAGTCATATTGTTTAATAACTGTCTCATGTTCATTCTACTCATGATCTATCAGACTATTGAACTAGTTGGTAGTCATTTTGTAAGATGCAGATATGTGTGACATTTCGGTGCATACCCCTCCTTTGGAACAAAGCAATGTAAGTTTTCTTATTTTTCTCTTGGGAGGGGAATGTAAAATTGCAGTTATGACTTATGATGGCCTGACATTTTACTTATTACCTCTTGACTGACATAAACATATTATACATCAGAAAAGACAAGCATATTTATGAAGTTGAAAGTCTACCGAAGAGCTCTTAATGTAAATGGAGCAGATGATATTGGGACTGCTGCTTGGTAGATATATACAAGAACATTCAAACTGATTAACTGGATTACCTTCTTTATATTTGTGATATTATTCAATAATAAAGTGTTCAGGATGGCCTTGGAGATAAACAGTTCAAAACCCCACTCTATAGCCTGTTATCTCTATGCCTTTTCCATGTGAAAGTTCTTGTTCAGATTGAAAGGAAGACGAGGACAAAATGGTGAATTCAGAATCATTAAAAATAATAAAATTCAAGTTCAAAGATAAACCAGAAGCATATCGATATTAAGAAGTGTCAGTCAGCAGGTGATGCCTGGAGAGGAGAATGGGTCGTTCCTCTTTGTTTTTACTTATGACACTAGATGTTACTACCATTTTCACATGAGGGTGCAACATATATTTGTGTTTACTTCTTGTTCTAAACCACATCTTTTACTCTTGATGAGGATTTTTCACAAAATGTATCATTTTGTAGTATATGAGAATTGACACTTGCATAGACAAATACATTTGTTGCTGGCTTGCATAATGAGGAAGCACACATCAACCATATAAGAATGTCTTTTAGTTTGTCTGCTATGGGTCTTTGCTTATGGTATATGGTAGTTGAGGCAGGTTTCTTGCTATGCTTGCTTCTATGGTCTTTTTCAAGCAGATGATGATACTCTAGTTAATCTGTTTTCCTCTCCAGCCATCATTTGTAGTTTTGTACAAACAACTAGAGATACTTACAGAGCTTTAACTTCGTATGATGCTGTAGGAAGCATGAAATTTCCATTTGTATATCATCTGCTCTGCTATAGCCTTGCACTAAGAGTTCTTTTATAGGCATTACATTATTGTCATGCATACAGGATTTTTCACTTGCTTTGGTATCAATAGTTAGTCCTTGACCACTTCTGCATAGAGTCACAGTCCTTTGTTCAATATTTGATTTTGTATCCTTTTAACGGTCATAAGTATTACAAAATTTTGATTTCAGTAGTCTATCAATCACTTCCTTGTAGTTCTGATCAAGGGTTGTAAAATCAACCTCAAGCACCCAATTCTGCTTGGTTCCAGATCCTTCTGTGAGTAAAAGGGGAGAAGGCATCCTGATGCTGTTCTTCTCTCTTTTCTACTGAGAATGTGAAGGAAAGGCTGGGAAAGTGAGGAAAATTAGGGGAGAAAGGATTTTTTTTTTTTTGGTGTTCATGGTGTTGAGTCCTAATCCAAGCCAAGATTAGGTATAATCCCCTCTCTCTTGTTCAATCTTTTCTTTTTAAAACCTAAATCGGTTAAAAATGGTAAAATAGAGTTAAATCATGACAAATTTTTATTGTGTAATTTCATGATATGTTGTAGATTTAGGAGTGATCTATGCATTGAAGAACAAACCATCATTTTTCATTGATCAGATAATTTTTTTAGATATTTTTGTTTAAAATAAAAATATTTGAATTAAAATTGGTAGTGTGTGTTTTGGTGTGCATGTTACTTGCTACCTTTTTGGTATCAATTTGTTTAAATTTGGGCATGATTATGGCTATGCTAACCTAAACCCAAAATAAGTTTCATAATTAAGTGGTGATTAAGGTATACCATAGGTTGAAAAACTATCTGGAGTACCTTTGGTAGGGTTCTATATTAATCCAAATTACAATTATTATTATTTTTTATAATTTAACATTATTTTAATTAATTAATTATAAAAAATAAAATTAGCATTCTTTATAGATAATTTAGGAGTATAACTGAAGTAATTCAGTTATTTTTTGCATTATGATGTAAGTTATCAATTTTTAATTTTTTAATAAGTTAAAATTAATAATTTAATTAAAATCATGAAAATATGGCCATGCGTATTGGTAATAGGGATTTTTTTTCTACAACAATGTGCATAGTTTTTATAAATTTCTGCATTTATCAAGTGAAATTAAATTAAACAAGTCAAATGTCTAAAAGTATATAATATATATATTTTAAAATGTAGATCCACTTTATGTAATTCATGGTAATAAGTGAGGTTGTTTATGATGTATGGTTGTCAAGCAATCATAAGTCTCTTGGACCTATATGAAATAAATAATATTAAAACAATCTTAAATGAGGTTGTTTATGACGTATGGTTGTCAAGCAATCATGTCTCTTGGACCAATCTGAAATAAATAATATTAAAACAATCTTAAATTCACATTCCCAAGATCTGTAAATCTTAAAATGACAATACAACCAAAAAATAAAAAGAAAACAGTTAACCAATGCCATATGTACTGATTGTTGTGTAACGTGTTGTATCAACTTGATACCCAACAGTACAGTACCCAATATTGAGATTGGGAACCTTGGTCTTGATTAGTTAGCCAACATTTGTTCTATATCTATCTGTACATCTTTTTGATGCCACAAAAATTTTACAATATATTGTATCTAAGAGGTTTTCGGGCAGTCCTATTAATCTTTGTTTATATGTAATTGCTGTGCTTTTTGATATGTATTATTTTCCTTTTAATGCAGTTGTGAAGGATTGATTATCAAAACATTGGATAAAGATGCCACATATGAGCCTTCAAAGCGGTCTAACAACTGGCTGAAGTTAAAGAAAGATTACATGGAGAGGTAAAATGTTCTCTGTTATTATTTGTGACCTGAGAAAGGTCTAGTTAATTATGTTTGTAATTATTTCTTGACTTTGAATATGGCTTGGATCTAATAATGAACCAGAGTAAAAACAGCAACGATATTACAAAAAAAAATTGACTTGTGGTTTGACTTCATATCAGTAATATTTCTCACATCTGCATTACGAAACTTAACAAGTTTGAAGATGGAAAGAGAAGATGATAATGAAACAATATTCTAGGATTCACGTACAGAATACAGAATTAAGTTTTTAAACTGTTTATCCTTTCTTTGATTAAAAAATTGAATGAAACTTTGGAATTTAAGACTATAAGATTTATAGTTTTAAACAATCATGGCCTTAGCCTTATGTTGGTAACCCAAAATTTAACTTCTGGTCACTTCAAACTTTCAAATTCTGTTAAGTGTTCGTTAAGTATTCCTTGTTTATACATATCATAAACACATATGCTTAGTGGAACAGGTTTGGGCCCTCTAACCCAATGATTTCAAATATGGACTGGGAAATGCTGTAAGATATCCTAAGTGACACACAGCCCTTGTCTTCGTCCACTATAGTGTTGCATCATGAAGTTATTACTTTTGTTTTTGGTTGAAATTATCACTTATCTTTATCTGGTTATATATCACTTAACTTTATCTGGTTATATATGCTCCATTGCCTTTGATTCTTCATGCGATGTTTCCTAATGAATGCCTCTCTTCCTCATCGCCGATGATAATTGAATTTCCAATTCTAGGCCCAAGTAATTCATGCACTTTAGTGTTCTCTTACAGCTTGTCATCTATTGATTTTAGTCTGTCTTCCCTTCATCATCTTTTTAACTCTAGCAATCTTTGCAGCATTGGTGACTCACTAGATTTGGTGCCTATTGCTGCATTCCATGGTCGTGGAAAACGTACAGGTAAATATCGAGTGTGTACTTTGCCTGAACCAAGTATGTATGAAGTCTGAACTTTCAACCTAGAAGTCTGTTACTTAGTGTAAAGCTTATTTTAATTCTTTTGTCTATTCAAACGTTTATGCTACTCTTTTTCAGATTCCTCTTAGGGTTTACTACATCTTATTGATTTTCTCTTGCAGGGGTTTATGGTTCGTTTCTTCTTGCTTGCTACGATGAACAAAATGAAGAATACCAAACCATCTGTAATATAGGTTAGTAATTTTAGACACAGATATCTTTCAAACTCCAAATAAAATTGGTGCTCTATAGAATTCTCATTTGATGCTTTACAGGTACTGGATTTTCTGAGTCACAACTTGAAGAGCGGTCTGCAAGCCTTCGCAATAAAGTGATTCCTACACCCAAGGTGATCCAACATCCTTACCAAATTTTCTCAAAAATTATGAACTTGTTGACTATACTCTGTGCTTCTGTATTTTGTGTTATAAACTGTATTATTTTCTATTCCCATTTTCAGCCATATTATCGGTATGCTGATACAGTGAATCCGGATGTATGGTTTGAGCCAGCAGAGGTAACTATTAGTTAATCAACGGAAATAATCTCATTTTTTTAATTTCTTTTAGTATCATGGCATTATGACATTTTTGCATGCAAGTACTCCTGGGCTCTTCTTTTGTGTGCTGACGTGGCTTTTAGTGTCTATATTGATGAATGAGCACTGAAACCCCTTGGTATTTAACATGGAAAGGATGTGAAAGAAATATTATAAGCGAACTCCCTAAAGTTGATAGATTTTTTCAGTCCATTACTATTTTCTGCTTTGTACATAGACTTACCACGACTAGTAAGCTATCAGCTTCCCTTTCCTTTCAGTTTTTCAATTAATTTTCCTATTGAAGTGACAAGAGAAAAAGTATAATAGATTCACGTGAAGGTCCTTAATGTAAGATGGATCAGTGACAGGCTATTGTTATCTCCTTGCATTGCTAAGAGGATTGAGAACAAATAAAGGCAAAGTTATTGGGAAGGATCAATATGAGGACACTTGAAGGGAGAGAGAGGAAATTCATCAAATGATTGAATGGTCATGCTAGTGGGAAGATTCCAGTGCTACATGATGGATGTAGGTTTTGAGATAGAGTTGCACTGCATGGTCTGGTACTGATTTTGTCATGGCATATGATCTAGCAATTGCAAGTGCACCATATGAGGATCAAGTAGTTATCCAGTCATGCTTTTTCCAGGGAGTAATCTAGAGAATCTGAATTCTAGTGAACTCCCTATTTCGCTTGATCCAATAATCAAAAGCCACTAATGTAAATACTGATTACACTGGTTTATCAATGATAAAGTAAGAACACTCGGTTACCACTTGAGCAAGCAAAATTTTCTATTTCAGATTATCTTATTTGCCCCTGCCCCCTTGTTATCGAGAAATTTATTTTTGTTACATTAAAGTAGCAAATTTGATTCTCTACAGCAGACCATACTTTATCAATCTCCATTACAACTAAGAGACTTTGTCCGCTGTCTTCAACTCCTCATCAATACATTCCTGACTTCTACTTAGATTGAAATTTATGCAGTTAAAGGAACCTTTTATGTTACCAATGACCTATTAATTTCATGATATAGATTGAAGTTTATTCAAGACAGATGTTGTGAGAAAATATATATATTTTTTGGAGATCGCTGTAATCTAGCACCTATTAAATGCATATTCCTGTATTCTTAATATCAAATAATCTTTAACAATGGAAAAAAGCACTTCCCTGATCTTTTGGTTTTCCCACAAAAATATTATTGTACACATGTATATATTTTAATCCTGAACATTTTCAATCTTATGGTTAAAAGTTTCTAGCTTGTTAAAGTTTAACCTTTTTGACACTGTAATTTTAGACTCTTATTTTTCTCCTTTTTCATTCTTGCACCCTCTATTCTGCACCACTAAGGCACCATGATTTGCTAGGAAAAAAAAAAAAAACTAAAACAAACTTTGATAATCTTGCTTTAAACAGGTTTAAATTAATAAGTTATACATATTGTCATGAGTCATATTATAGGAGGCTGCTAAAAGGTTGAATGCAAAACACTGTAATTGAAACACAAAGCATGGTGCACTTGCCTTGAAGTGTTGATGCTGTAATGTCCATGTAGGAGCCAAGGATATCGATCCGAAAACAAATTTCAACTCTTACTTTCGAAGTATTTTATTAAATATTACAGAATTAAGGAACATGATCACATTTAGGAGTCTTTATATCAATGCCCAATCATCAATTATCCACCATAAAAAAAGATGGAGGGTAGGAGAAGAAGATAGCTTCCTTATTTGTCGCATGAAAATTTCTCTCGTTTATGATTATAGACAGCAAGGATATTTCCAAAATATGTCTCCTAAAATAATGGGATTCTTCCTTCCATAATTTGGATAGTTTCAAGACCATGCTAATACACTTTCCCTTTGTTCTTAAAGAGATTCAGATACTTAACCTAGAGCTAGGGCATAACCTGGAAACGATATTTGTAACTCTCTTTCAGAAGACCGTTTCTCCTAACGGCTAAAAATTAGACAATAAAGACTCAGTTTGGAATTTTCTTGTACCTAAAATCTCTGGAGCTTCTCCATGTGTGATATTCTATGTTGATTTCATCAAGCATGTTAAACTTAAAAGTATGGTATGAAACTTCTTTCAATCTGGAGAATATACGAAAATCTTGATGTTTTAAAAATCAAACATTGCTGCTGACAGACGCTTCTCTCTCTACTTATTTTTGTAATAGTTCCTTGATTTTTCATTTATCATGAATTTGATGAGAAAATAAGTTGCACTGTCCTTGTGAAGAATATATGCAACCTCATAGTTCCGCATTTCAAAATCGGGTTTCAAGCTTTCTATTTGTTATTAGATGCAAAACTCTGTTTATTTGGATCTGTTTAATGTTGCAACAGATTTGTAAACACTTAATCACAGTCACGTATGTCATTGGTTGCACATTTTTTCACACTTACTTTGAATGGACATAAATTTGATTTAAAGTATTCCTACTACTTGATGTCTCAAGTGAAAACCCAGTCTGTTGAACTACTTTAGATCAAACATGAGCTGCTAATAGTGAAATTGTCTGAATGAAAATAATGTTTGCGTCTGTAAATATGAGCAATCAAATGTTTTGCATTAAGAATCCTCTTATCATGAGAAATTGGATACTGTGACTTCATTTAATAAACTTCCGAGATTAGTTGTTAAATAGCCTAGGCAAACCTAGGCCACAGACCCTTCTACAGCGTAGGTGATTATGTGACCACCTAGATGAAAATTTTTTTACAACATGGATTAAATAATTTACATCTTCATATATTTCAGTTATTGATTACAATTTCTTTGTTCTCAATAGATTATCCATATCACATGATGGAAAGATATTTCAACAACAATTAATGTATGACTTCTTATAATATAATACTTCAAAGTCTGTTACAATACTATTGTTTGATATAAACATATAGTCATAGAATACAATTATACAACTATTGAAGATTATTGTTGACAGGAAAATGTTACAAGTATGACAGTAGTGGTAACACTAGTATGTTGGTACTGTTGGAAATGTATGAAAAGAAAGTAAAGCAAAGTTTCTTCTTTCTACAGCATATTACAGAAACTAGAAGCAATGATAAATATGAAAGGATCTCAAATCCAACAAGAGAGTCTTGATTTTTTTAAACAAACCAAAGAACAGGAAACTTGGAAAAAAAACATAGAGATCCTAACCTCTCATGATGCTGTCACAATGTTTGTCATATCATTCTAAGTTGACGCAATTATATGAAAAATATACTATTATTGAGGACATACAGAAGTAGATCAAAAAAAATTGGAATATAAAATATAGAAGAACATTTCTAACAACTTCTTTTGATAAAGAAAAAATTACAACAAATTGAGAATCTAAAGCACAAAATATATTCTAATATTTGAATAGAACCAACACTGCTTTGGAGTAACAAATTTAGGCTTTGGGAGAACATTCTTAAGCTCTTTGACAGACATGGAGGGGGAAAGAAAAAAGAATAGAATTGCAGCCATTTTTAAGCTTGGATTGACCCTGTTCCTCACAGGAATAGCAAGTAAAGGAGAAAACGGAAACAGAAATGGAGAGGGAGGCGGAAGAAGTGCAGAGAAAGAAGAAGTTGGGGGGGGGTGTTGGGAGGGGAGGGGGAGACGAGAAGAACTCACCACAACTAGCGATCGATGAATGAAGAGGTTGACCCTGACTCTTGCAAGCCTTGATTGCTTGCTGCTATCTATTGAGATTGAGTGAGAAGAGGTACGAAATGCAAGTGAGAAGTCGGTGCAGTAAGACCTCTATCGTGCCCTAAGTTGAATATGAGTCCTTGCTAGCTGTCATTGAAGCCTCATGCTGGGAAGGTTGAATGGGATCTCAGCTAGAGGGTCGGATGAGAGTAAGAACAAAGATGGATGCTCTAGGGGACAGATTACAATGAGAGGGGTTGATTGAGATCACCCTCCTTATGTCCCCGCCACCCCCCCCCCTCTTTTTATATTTCTGCTTTGGTTTGACCCATCCAATTCATGTCAAGCAGACTCAATTCCAATATGGACTGTGGTCCTGTGAGTTGGGATGGCCGACCGCTCATCACGATTGGGTGGCCAGGCATGCACCCAAACTGCTGATGTTCAGGGCCATCCAGGCGGGCCTCACCTAGGCATTCTAGGCCTTGGTAGGTGCTTAGCCGGTGTCCATGAAACAATGCTCTAAGATATATCCGATTCTCAGGATTAAACCTAAATATTGCATGTGATTAAGTCATGGAATATGGAGTACAGAAATTTTGTGCTTGATCTTAGAAATGAGTTGTCTGCTAATGGAATACTCGTGGGTGTCATTGACTATACCATGTGATTCAATCAAAGTAGAGGCAAAGACATCATCAATAAGGCATGTTCATTGGTCATGAGGGTTTATCATATAAAGTTCTTTCCCTTGTCAGTGTTCATACAAAATTGTCTTACTGCATGGTCCAAGAATTGCCTAATGGACAATATATGCAAATTTGTTTTAGATGATTTAGTTTAAATACCTCATAGCAAGGGGCTATTAATAGTGCCCCTGTATTTCGCATATAAACTTTTGATTTGTTCCTACCTTCTTTTTGCAACTTGACCAGGCATGCACTAGACCGAGTTGAGCATAGAACATAAGGTCACCAAAAATATGTTAAGTTATATGTTTTCAGCCTAGTAAAGAAAGAGAAGTACTTGGAATTCTAAATTTGTCCCAGTAGAAGCAATCCATAACACAGAGTTTGTACATAACTTTATAGCCTTAGCTTGAGGTATGCTGCATGGGGAAACTCACCTATCTGATCAAATAATTGTACTTAGACATGATTCTATGTTTTGTTTGAGGGATCAGTCATAGGTTCATGCTTGCTTTTAGCTTTAATCATGCCCCTAGGCTCAACTGTCTATGACTAGCGCATACATGCTTTATCTTGTCTTGCCTCCTTAGCATAAAATGTCTCTTCCATTCAACGTTCCTTGCAACCAAGATGGTACCATTTTTTCTGGCTGGTTAGCAATCAAACTAGATAAGATGGATCTGGTCAATACAGTCATTTTGCCTCTGGTAGCCAGTCCAAGTAGTAATATAAAGGACCAGCCACAGGTTTCAATTCAAAAACAAAATTTTAAGCACCCTAGAGAAGTATATCACCAATGCATCCCATTGAATTTGAGGCAAGTGCTGCAACTCGCTTTTCCACATTCATTTTTTTTTCCTGCTTGGGGACCCTTTTCCACATTTGTTGATGAAGAGGATGTGGACTTTCTGGAGCTATGTTGCCACTTTCAAGCAAGTAGGCAAACAACATACTTGGTTCATACATCACATCTCCATGCAATCAACATCCAAAGATGAGGAAGAACAGAAAGCGGAAGTAGATGAAAATCTTTACATTGGAAGATCTCTATGATGCATGACATTGTTAGCTAGTGGAAGACACAAATGCTATTGTAGCGTGATAGATGGAGCCATCTCAAAGCTTATTGGAATGGAGTTTATTTTGAAAGGATTTTGGGTCCTATATGGAAAGGGTATGAAGCCCTAATTGTTGGCCCTATCTATTTTGTTAGGATCAAGATTGACTGGTGTATCATATAATATTGTGGATCACATGATCCTTTTGATTTCTTTCAAAAATATAAAAAATATGAAGTGTTGTGAAAATTATAAAATGAGTCAATTGTAGTGTACATGAACGAGATTCTAACAAATGATTGTAAGACTGAAGATTTGTCCCTTACTTTTTAACTCCAGAAATTCTAAAACTTCTTTTTCTTGACTTCTTAGATGCTAAGTGCCTTGATGGGCTTTGCTAATCTAATGTGGTTGAGGTTTGTTACCAACAAATAAGTGATTCTTGATGTCACATGGTCGAATCAATTATAGAAAATGGATTTCCATATGGTTCAATATATAAATAACATGATCAAGTTGGATTATGTGATCCAAGGGACTGTATAATCCAAGGTAGGCAGTACAATCATGAACGGCTTGGTTTGGGTTGTACCGAGTTGTACCAATGGCGGACCAGTATGGTTCTGCCCCCAATCCAAGAAATTGGCGAGGGCAGGGGAGAGGGAGAAGGGGAGAAGGGAAGAGAGAGGGAGGAGAGAGAGGAAGGAGGAGAGAGGGTGGGAGAGAGAGAGGTAGAGGGAGGGTAAATGGAGAAAAGAGGAAGAGAGAGGGAGAGGAAGGGAGGAGAAAGAGGGAGAGGATGGCGGAGAGAGACATAGGCCGAGGAGGGGGAAGAGAGGGCTTTTGAAGCCCTCTTTCCTTCATGCATCAAAAAGCCCTCTCTCCATGCATCGGAAGAGGGGCAGAGACTTCGTCCTCTTTTTTCTGAATTTTTTTAATGAAGTTGGGAAAGAGATGCCGCCCTTGTTCTGATGTGTAGAGGAGAGAGGGCTTTGTAAAATTTTAACAGCAACAGGCTCTAGTTCTATGGGCCCATGGGCTAGTGGTAGAGTTGGTTCGAGTTTGTAACTTCCTCCACCACCTTAATTTGGGCCAAAAGTGTGATGGAGATTGAAAATCACATCATGATGCGTTGAAGGGCAGCAGAACTTATGATTTCTTTAGATTTGATCTTTTTTCTAATTTTCTGTATTTTCTTTTTTCTATGTTTGTGGGTAATTTCTAAACTAAGGGCTAAGATTAAGTGTTATTTGATATCATTTAACGACATGATAAGCCTAATGTTTCATCATGCCATTGTTCATGATGATTTTAACCATGAATGGTAATCACATGCTATGACGGTAATTTAAGGCGTCATATTGGGGCTCTTTTGTTATAAACAAGGGTTTAGTCTTTGTTAGAATTAGAGTAGAGTAGTAGTTTAGCTTATGTTGTTCCTCTGGAACAATTTACCCTGAAATATCTATTAAGGTTGTTTTTAGTTATAACCATATATTAAGTTTTCACCATATTTAGTATGTATCCAAGTACATTGTATCTAGTAATGTGTCTAAGTACATTGTATCTAGTAGCCTATAAAGACCTTTTGAGAGGCTGAAAGAAATATAAAAAATATTCTCTTCCTTCAACATGGTATCATAGCAAAACCCTAGCCGCGCCAAACCCTAGCCATCTTCCTCTCCTTCCCACAGCCTCTAGGTTTTCTCTACTATTTTGGCCCTGATCATAGTGTAGATTCCCTGGTCCTCTTATCTATGTTGTGATCAGGACTCTTCTTCCTTGTGTGCTGCCACTGTTATCCTCGGATCTATATGGCATCGTCTTCGGAAGTCCCGAAGTCTATTCTTTAGGCACCAACGTTCAAGTTGAATGGTGCTAATTATGTCCTCTGGGCTCAGGCCTTCCATTCTTTGTTGGTTCTCAACACAAGTTGAAACATCTCATCAACGCCCTCCTGATGCCTCCTCTTCCTCCAAGTCTTTTAATGGTGAGATGGCAACTAAAATTGTGGATAAGTGGCAGGATGATAACTACACAGTTATCATTTGGTTTTGAATAGTTGTGAATCCTCAGTAAGTGCCAATATTATGTTTCTATCTACTGCGAAAGATATGTGGGATGCTCTTAAGGATATGTATGGGCATGAGAAGAATATTAGCCGTGTTTATGTCCTATATGAGCAGATCTTTAATCTTCGTCAAGATGGGCGATCAGTCAATGACTATTTGTTGCACTTAAAGGCAAGTGGGATGAACTGACTGTTTATCATCCCATTACTATTGATGCGATAGTCTTAAAGCAACAATGTGAGGAATTCTTTATAGCCAAATTTTTCTCCGGATTGGATGATAGTCTTAGTAATGTTCAGCAGTCTCTTTTCTCGGACTCTGCTGTCCCATCATTGATTAGTGCCCTTACTCGTGTGCTCCGAGTATCTACTACCATGGCTACTTTTGAATTTTCTCCTACACCTGTTGATCAGTCTGCTCATGCTGTTTTTGAGGGACGTGGTCAGGGCCGTGGTCACAATTTTCCTCCGTGTATTCATTGCACTCACACTAACTATCCTTCTGAGCGGTGCTGGCAGAACTTTAGTTAACCACAGACCACTAAACCGGTTGTTGTTGCTCCTACTAGTGCTATCTCTGTTTCTGAGACCATGAGTGATGTTATTATACTTACTAAGATGGAGTATGATAGATTATTACAGCCACATGCCTCTTCATTTCTTGCATCTCTATCTTCTGGGTCTGCATCGACTGCTGCCCATGGTAAGCCCTGGCTTCTAGACTCTAATGCCTCCACCCATATGACAGGTAATCGATCTCTATTTTCATTGTCCCTTTCTTCTACTCATCCTCCTGTATCTATTGCTGATGGCTCCTCTCATGTTCTGGGAGAGGGGTCAATGGTTGCCTCCTCTTCTTTTCTTTAGACAGAGTTCTCTATGTTCTTAATTTTTCTGTTAGTCTTCTATCCACAAGTCATCTCACCCGCTCTTTGGACTGTTCAGTTACTTTTTCCTTCCTACTGTGTTTTTTAGGATCTTTTGATCGGGAAGCAGATTTGTGGCAGGCATGAGTTGTGGGGTCCCTACTATCTGGATGCGGAACCTGCTACCGCTATTGCTACTTCTCCTGCTGCTCAGGATTCGGATCTTTCTTTGGCATTGAAGACTCGGCCATCCTGGTATCTCGTCGTTGAGTAAATGTGTCTGTTCCTTCTACTTTGTCTTATTTGCCATGTGTTGCTTGTGAGTTTGGCAAGCACCATCATGCGTTTTTATTCTAGTGTCAATAGTCGGAGTAATACTCCTTTTGAAATTATCCATTCGGACATCTGGGGTTCGAGTCCTGTGTCATCCTGTTTTGAGTTTCTCTACTTTGTTACCTTCATTGATGATTGTTCTCGGGTCACTTGGGTATATCTTCTTTGGAGTCGATACGATGTTTCAGTATATTCAAAGAATTCTATATGAAATAAAGACTCAGTTTTCTGTGTCCATTAAGACTCTTTGCATGGATCATGCTTTAGAATTTGCAAGTTCTTTGTTTAAAAAATTTTGTGCTTCTAATGGTATTATTCATCAGACTTATGTGCATATACTTCTCAGCAGAATGGGATTGCTGAACGTAAGAATCGTACCTCCTGAATATGACCCGCATCTTGATGTTTCAGATGCATGTGTCTAAAAAATATTGGGGGGATGCTATTCTTACTGCTTACTATCTTGTTAATCGTCTCCCATCTTTTGTTCTTATTGGTCAGACACCCTTCTCTTGTCTTTATCCGAACAAGTCTCTATTTTCATTAAGTCCTCGGGTGTTTGGTTGTATCTGCTTCGTTCAGTTGCTTGGCCTGGAATTGACAAACTATCCTCTCGGTATGTTAAGTGTGTTTTCTTGGGTTACTCCCGTACATAAAAGAGGTATAGGTGTTATGATCCAGTTGCCCAGCGACACTTTGTTTCTGTTGATGTTACTTTCTTTGAGTCTGTCTTATTTTTTCTCCTTCTAAGGCTCCATTGATACCCTCATCTGGACCTCTGCTACCTACACTAGCTCTATCACTACAAGTTGTCCCTTCTTTGGATCCTGAGCAGCCCTCAGAGATACTGCCAACAGCTCCTAATATTTTGTAGGTTTATTGGCATCGTCAGAAACCTGCAACTCATGTTCACTCCAATCTGCCTTCTCCGATTTCGGGTCGGAACCCTGAGGTATCTGATCTTGATCTTTCTATTGCTTTACGCAAGCGCAAACGTACATGTACCATGCACTCTATTGCTAATTATGTCTCTCTGGACCATTTCAGTCCTTTTCCGTCATTTGTTTTGTCTATATCCTCAGTGTCTATTCTCAGGTCTTATTCAGAAGCACTGTCCGATCCACCTTGGAAAGCCGCTATGGATGAAGAGATGAATGCTTTTACCAGCCGTGGTATTTGGGAGCTTATGCTTTCTCCTGTGGGTGTTCAGCCTATTGTGTGCAAATGGGTGTTTACTATCAAATACCTATTGGATGGGTCTATTGACAGATACAAGGCTCGCTTGATTGCCAAGCGGTTTACTCAGACTTATGGGATTGATTATTATGAGATTTTTTCTCCTGTGGCTCGGATGAATTCTATTCGGATTGTATTCTCTGTTGCTGTTAATGGAGATTGGCCTATTTTTCAGATAGATGTCAAGAATGCGTTTCTTTATGGTGATCTTTTTGAGGATGTCTATATGGAGCAACCATCTGGGTATGTTGCTCAGAGGGAGAATCGGCTATGCAAGCTTAAGAAGGCCATCTATGGGCTGGAGCAGAGCTCTTGTGCTTGGTTTGACAAGTTCACAAAGGTTGTTGTTAGTGTAGGGCTCGGATGCTCATAGCTTGATCACTCGATCTTTGTCTGAAAAAAGTTCATGGGGATTGTTGTACTTGTAGTTTATGTGGATGATATCTTCACTGGTGATGATACTAAGGGCATCGCTGAAGTCAAACAATATATTCAATCTCATTTTATTATCAAGGATCTTGGTAGGTCAAGGTGCTTCTTAGGTCTTGAGATTGCTTACTGTGTTGATGGGATTAGTCTTTCTCAGAGAAAGTATGCACTTGACTTGCCAACAGAAACTGGACTTCTTGGCTGTAAGCCTGTCAGCACTCCCATGGTTACCAGTCACAACAACCCCTTTGAAAATGATGAGGAGGATTTCTCAGATCCAGCTTAGTACCGTCGATTGGTTGGAAATTGATATATCTCACTGTTACATGATCAGATATTCTTTTGTAGTTGGACGGGTCAGCCAGTATATGCACAAGCCAAAGAGAGGACATTGGAGGCAGCCCTCAGAATTCTCCGTTATATAAAAGGATCTCCAGGAAAAGGACTACTTTCAAGAAATCTTGACATCGAGGCCTACTCTGATGCAGATTATGCAGGGTCTGTGGATGATCGGCGCTCGACCTCTGGCTATTATATTTATATTGGAGGAAACTTAGTCATATGGAGAAGCAAGAAGCAAAATGTGGTGGTCAGATCCAGTGCAGATGCAGAGTACAGAGCAATGGCCCATACGACCGGTGAAATGATGTGGCTTAAGTCCTTTATGGAGGATTTGGGGGTTGTCTATGCAAATCCTATGGTTATTCATTGTGACAATCAAGCAGCGATATATATTGCTAGTAATCCCGTCTTTCATGAGTGGACTAAGCATATAGAGTTGGATTGCCACTTTTTTCAAGAAGCTGTTTTGAATTGCAAGATTATGACACTCTTCATGAGTTTAGTAGATCAGCTCATAGACATCTTCACCAAAGCTCTCAACTCTACTAGGTTTTCTACTATATGTTCCAAGCTAGGCTTAGTTGATGTATATGCTCGAGCTTGAGGGGGAGTGTTAGAATTAGAGTATAGTAGTTGAGCTTATGTCGTTCCTCTGGAACAATTAATCCCTGAAATATCTATTTAAGGACTGTTTTTTAGTTATAATTATATATTAAGTTTTTACCATATTTAGTATGTATCCAGGTACATTGTATCTAGTAATGTGTTCTAGTACATTGTATCTAGTAGCCTATAAAGGCTCTTTGACGGGCTAAAAGAAATATGAAAAATATTCTCTTCCTTCAACAGTCTTTTTTGTAAGAGAGTTGAATGATTGATTAATGAAAAATAGGGTGATTCCTTCCCTTTTTTCCTCTTGTGGTGACTCAATGGAGATTTGAGACCTTACAAAGCCTAGATGTGGTTCCTAGATACCGGTGTGGCTCCACTATTATCCTTCCTCTTCTATTTAGCCTTTCCCTGCTTCTCTTTTCATTTTTCCTTTTATGCCCATTGTGTACCTTTCTTTAGTTGTTCTTCATCAAAAACACCCTTTTATTTCTCGCAGATCATTCATATCAGAAATCATTTCAAATTTTTCAAAGAAATTCCAGCAAGCATTTGATTTCAATTGTTCAATTGTGTAAACCCTTAAAATATAGTTCAAATCATATAACCAAACCCTAAGGTTGTGTTTGGTGCATTGTTAGGTAGTGGTAATCTGGATTACCTGCAATCTGGATAGATTGCCAGTAATGTTGATTATTGTGTTTGGTACACTCAGATAATGTTGTAGTAAAATTATTGGGAATCTTAATTGACATGTTTGGTATGACAATCATATTATTGGTAATATAACATCAAATTCTCAAAATACCCTTATTATTAGTTTAGCATTTAAATATATATTTAATTTTTTAATAATCAAATTATTATATG
>KE504892.1:216336-237207 GCA_000441515.1 Elaeis oleifera | reverse complement strand
CATAGATTGATCAATTTTTTTTCCTTTTTCCTTTTCCCTTTTTTCTTTTTATTCCTTTCTCTTTTTCGGAGATCTATGGGAAGAAAAGCACCTGAGGGAGATTGGAGGGGAAGACCAACGTCAGTGATGATGGGGAGGAAGGTGATAGCGAGACTAGTGGGAGGTGGTGGCAAAGAGAGCAGGGAGGAGATCGACGTCTCTCTTTTTTGGAGATCTGTGAAAATGAAAGCACTTGAGGTAGATTGGAGGGGAAGGCCGACGGCGGTGACGATGAGGAGGAAGGCGACGACGGAGACCAACAGGAGGTGGCAGTGAGGAGAGCGGGGAGGATGTGAGCATCTGCGAGGGCTCGGGAAGGTTCGAGAGGGCTCGAGGAGGGTTCGAAGAAAAAAAGGGAAAAAATACTGCCGAAAAAGAAAATTGATCATCGAGAGTTCAGAGCTCGACATGTGGCATGTTGGGAGAGCTCTGGCTTCCCCTTTAATGTAATTGTATTGATTTTTATTGATTCTATGGTGGAAGGAATCATGTGACAATTCATAAGCTCCAGTGCTTGCCTAAAAGATTTAGTAACCAAACAAGGCAAGGTCCCTTTGATCCTAGTGTCAAATTTTCCATTGTCTTGGTGGTGATGGAACTAGTTGCTTCCATTAGTGGTATTTTAAATTCTCAACATGCAAAATGGCTTCACGGGACTTCCTTAAAACTCGAGACTATCATTCAAATTAGGAAAATGGAGCTTGAAGTATAGCAAATTTGAAGAGAAGACAAGCAGTGGGGAAGATGCAGCAGTGAGCGTTATAGGGAGGACATGACAGTGGGGTGAGGACATAACATTGGCAATGAGTGGCGGTGGCAATGAGTGGTGGAGGGAGCACAGGTTGTCACAACGAGAATCAAGGGAGCAAGTCACAGTGATAGTGGGCAATGACATCTAGTGGTGGTGACAGCAAGCAGTGGAAGAAGCATGTTGGCAAAGTGTTGGAATGCTAGGGAGTCACCTCGGTCATCAAATCCACAAGGGAGATCTAGTTTATGTGGGTGTAGGGCAAGGGAAGCTGTTGGATGGGTGGTGGAACGACCCAAATCTAGCTTAGCTCTAGAACCATAGTGATCAGAGCTTTCGGTTAGGGAAATCTTCATAATTTGAGGGGACAGTAGTGGTTGAAACCCAAACTTGGATTTGGACAATGTGAGGTGTTGGGGTTGTGCTTCTTCCTCGATGGTATGTAGGATGGGGAAGTGTGCAGGGTAAGCGAAGGGGAGGGGAGGGGGACATGGAATCGGGGTATAGGTGGTGAGCGGGATGTGAGCATGGGCCTTGCAACTCATCCTGTGGCCAATCTGAGCATGGGATGAGCTGCAACAAAATTGGCATTAGCTAGAGATTCAGGCTCCCACAATCGCTATTCAGTTGCAGGCATACAAGTATGCATGCTGGCCTGCGTTGCAGCCGGACTTGCAGTGCGGGTCAAATTGCACCCCACCAAACAAACCCTTAGAGCTGATACTACAGGGGCCCACTCTAAGATCAGCCTAGCATCAATTTGTTGAAATCAGTTCAGGTCTAATCTAAACCTGCTCATTTTACCAAGCCTAAATCCTGCTTATTTAACTAGGATAAACAATAGGTGGTTGGCTGCAAAGATATGGGGGGAGAGAAGGGGAGAGGTTGGGCATCTCAAAGTTCTGGAGGAAGAAAGGGGTAGAGAAAGTAGTTGAAAGGAGAGGATAGTCTGATTGACAGATTGAGGGAGAATGGAAGGGCCAGTTTTGATATCATAACTTTTTCAAGTTCATATTGCTTGGACCCTGGCATTTTCAAGGGGTATCCGCATTATTTGAATTTTTGGTCTTTAGTCCAGGCCTGGTCCCATTCACAGTCCAAGTACTGTGACTTGGTAAAAGCCTGATTTGGAAATATAATTCTATATATTGCTTGTGATGAAACCTTTCATAGGTCTCACATGAGTGTATTTGCTCTCATTTAAATGAAAATTATGACATGTTCATGCTGTGAGAAGGAAGAATATAGGAAATTTTTCTGTTTCTATTCTTATTTTGGATAAAATAACAATTGGTCCAGGGCAACTTGTTCAAATTGGAGTAATGTGGCATAATTCGATCTAACCTCAAAACCCAACCCACCAACTCAATTCAGGCTAAGTTGGTTCTAGGATTTTTTTTTAATAATAATTTGGTCAAGTTGATTAACTTTTTTTACCTAAATGCTATACAAGTTGCTTAGCTTTAATCTGTCTTGGATCTTGGATGAAGTTGGCAGAGCATTCAACCCCCGCGGCCCCCCCCCCCCTCTTTTTTTTCATTCTTTGATTTTAGAAAGAGGGTGGGTGGTTGAGGTCGTGACCTGAGGATAACATTTTTAAGATTGGTTGGTCTCTTTTAATACTAGTTTTTCACCTTATTCTTGTAGTATTACTTTCTATCTTGGAATTGAGTCACCAATAATCCTGACGTCTGAGTCAGTTCAGGTTTGGTTCATGGTTTGTCAGGTTGTGTTGGATTTATCAAGATCAATCTTTGTGCAGATACTAGTTGAATAGTTCCAAACTATTTTGTTGTGGGGCAGGTGTGAATTAAGGTTGCATCCAGTATTATTATTGTTTGAACTTAACTGTCTTAACCTGACCCAGCACAACTAGCTGTCACCCTTAAGTTATATACAGATAGAATGATATATAAGTGTTGCAAAGAATATAGCAATTGGAAGAAATCATAAGATGCTACTCTTCGGTAATTATTGTTAATGGTGAAGGGGCAGCCTAGTGCATGATCCTTCTACCATTGCCGGCATATGGGGAGGGTCAGACGAATGCAGCCTTAGCTCTAATGCAGAGGCTATTTCCGTGTTTCGATCTCATGATCTCCAGGTCACAGTGGAGCAACCTTACCGTTGCATCAAAGCTCACTCTCAACAATTACTGTTAATGGTCATAGAATAATTTGAATTGGTTAACCTGCCTACTCAAATCTGCAGAAATGGTTGAGTTGGAGAAGTTTCCAGGTCTTCTTAGGTTATCAAACTTTCTGATTAATGAACCCTCTACCATCGAATTGACATCATTAATCTCAACCTTGACTTGTGTATGCCTTGGTCACACAAGCCTGTTCAAGCATATATTTGCCCTCATCTGTCCAAAGGCCGGAGCATTTGAGTTAAACAATTGTTCAACTCTTTGTTGGAAATGCCTCAAATATGGATCCACATGCCATGCCTCCCTAAACTTTTAGAATTAATGATAACAATTCCTTATTATATTAATATAAATATGTAACCCCTGTTGCAGTTTGATGTATTAGGTTATCTCATAGTGCTTACTATTATTTTATTGTTAATGCTCCTGTAGGGCCATAATATCAGACAGCTGTTTAGTTCAGGGTGCCCATGCGCTGATTCTGACAACTTGGTGATCATATTGTCCATGAAGCAGGCATCAGTCTTCATTCATCAAGACTGCAAGATCTCACCATAGATGTTGTAGAAAGATGAACTGGTCTGATCAAGGAAAGATAGAGTTTCTCACCTTTTGTGTATGTAAGACTGCTCCGCCTATTCAATTGGAGAACATCCATCTGAAATATTTATTTACTGATGAACAAACAAGTAGGTATGTTGTCTTGACATCTTTTTTGTGTGCTCAGGTTTTATTCTTGTTGTTAACAGCATCCTACTAATTGTTCAATTATAATCCATAACAGTGATACTGGGAGATAGTAACAAGAGCATCTTAGGATAATGATAATGCTGTTACTACTGAGTTAAACTGAAATAACAGTGACTGGATTTGAGACAGTCAAAATTGGGTGGAATTGATATATGGTGGTTTGCAAAAAAAGAAAATATAGAAACTGGTATGTGTGACCGTCATTATCTTAATTGCGTATACACTCAAAAATTTGTGTTACTGAAACCCTTTATCGATGTATTAAATGATGCTAAAAGAGGTATCTCAAAACAGATCATACGCTTGGAATCCAAACCGTTTGTCTTGATATAAACATCTTAAAATGCATAAAAACTGTATTTTAAATACTCCTGGTGCTTCTTAACCTTTAAATGAGATCAAAATATTTTATGCTATTTAAACTGTCCATTTAGGAAAATTTGATGCATAAGCAAGGGCTTGCAAAAGCACATGATTTTGTGGCTAATGAGTAGTTAAAATAGTAGACCAAGTCTCATGATTCAGATCTTCATTTTAAATCTATCATATTTGGATTTGACCTTAAATTTGGTTAATATTGTTCAAATTGTTGTTGCTGGTAAAGATGTAATATCTAATTGAAGGTTAATGCTCCATTAAATCACTTGTATAATGCTCCATTAAATCTTGTATGCCTAAAGGTTGCTGCACACAAGTTTTATGCAGCAGCGGAAACAACACTTGTGATGTTGACTTTATAAATCCAATTACAAATAACATGATCGGCTGCTAGTAAGTCTGAAGATCCATATTGTAGTGTTTTCTAGTTGTCCTACAGTCTGGGTCCGCTCTAATACTGATTGCAATGAATCATGACCTTATCCAAAAGGCTAGCCAAGAGATGCTATTAGGTTTTTTTGCTTATATAAGTACTCAATATTTTTGGAAATAAAATTGATATGGACTAAATGCACGCACACATATGTCCTCATATACTACTATTCTTTTAAATCCTTGTAAGGATAAGGGTCCAAATTCAGTGAAATCTAATAAGTCATCCTGGAAACAATCAAAAGTCTTGCCTTTCCTAATTAATCCACCTAGTGGTCCCTCAAATATTGGGGCACTAGATCCACAAGTTACACATTAGAACTCATTCAAATTTGGTTGGAATAGCACCTATGCTAAATGGTTGATTGTTCCCTGAACGATGGAAATGTGTAGCTGGAAAATTGCAATAAATGAAAGAGAGCTACTGGACCCTTTTATTAAGGGGAGTAAATGGGTGTGTTGTTTTCTGATGATTTTTCATGGAGTTCCTTTGGTTTATAACTGCATACTCTGTACTGAGTCCTGCAGGATGAACTCATATCTTGAATTCCATGTTTATAATAGCACACATTTTAGGATGAAGAGTTATATACCTGGATGGTTGAGATTATGGAATCATGGGATGGGAGATCTGTGTAAATACTTGGCAAGTTATGTGCTTGGATGCATTTCTTTATAAGGGATGCGCTTTTATATTTTTCTGGGGCCATACATGTGGAACTTGTAGGATAACATTTTGAAAATATGGAATGTCGTTGTAGCAGGACAATGGGCTCAGCCATGTTTCTTTCTTTGACTGTATACAAAGATGCATATTTCAAATTCGACATTCATATCCTAAACTTCATTATTCTCGTCTCATTTCTATATTCCATTTTTATATAAGTAGCAGCAATAACGGGAAGAAGAATATTCTTTTCAAAGCCCCGGTATATGATATTCTTTTTATTTTGATTCTCTCTTTTAATTTGTATCTTGTTACTATTTTGTTTTCTTCCTCCTATTTTCTAGTCCAAGTTCCTTCACTCTCGAAGCAACACAGGAATAAGAGAAAAGAAGCAGCCGAAGAAGCTGTTTCTATGCTGTTAAGACAAGGTAACTTTATTACACTTTGCCATTGTCTCATTAACAAAATGGGCTAAAAAGCAAAGCGGAAAATGCTGTTTCTAGTGCTATTTTCGTAGACATTGAGGCGCGACTCCTTAGTTTCAATATAAGATCACTTCTACACGTGCTTTCTTTTGTCCGATTGACCATGGTAATTGCCTAATAACTAACAAGTCATTTAGACAAGATTACTACCTCCGAATACCAAGTATGACATGCCCTTTTCTTCTTCTTCTTCTTCTTCTTCTTCTTCTTCTTCTACTTGTTTTTTTTACTCTCTGTTTCTGTGTACATCAGAAATTACATGACCAAATAGCATAGTCAGAGGATGTATCCACCATCACCAGCCTGCATGGTTCCCAAGTGGACCTTAAGCTCTACTGGCTTCTCTCTATGCCTTCTTGACCTTTTTCCCTCTAGTTCTAAGAGATCCATGAGCTCTCCTTTGTATACTACCTTCTGTATTTGGTCAAGCTGGTCTTCATAATAGAACTCTATACACAGCGCATGCGGATGATTAATCAAGCATTTGATGGATCATCTTGAACAAAGAAACATTATTACCAGGAACTAACTAACTGCCTCTTCACATTCCTAACTGGTGCAAACAATTATGACTACTCCTATTTTCGATAAATATATTCTTGTATGCTTTTCTTGAAATAGAAAAACAAAATTGTCACATCTATTTATCAAATTAGATAAATTATGAAAAATTGTTTCCTCATACTGAGAAACCACGTTCATGAATGTTGGTTAAACTAAACTAGGCTCTTAGAGTTGGCCCACTGTCAAAAGCCAACGGGAAAAAAAAAAAACTTCTGCATTTCATGGTTGGTCCATCCAAACCATCAACTTGTTCATGCCACGTAGGTCTTCGTAAAAATGGTTCTCTTACTAGCTTGACAGGTTGGCAATTTTTTATAGGCTAGTTGCTCTTTGGTCGCACATTTATCGGTCCGGGTTGTCACTTCAGTAGCCTGGTTATGTGGCATCTCGTGATTGGCTGCATGCACGGGCACGCTAGTGCCCGTGCAGTTTAGGGGATAATTTCTCCTTTGAGTGGGGGACTTGGCCAATCTCCCGCTGCCACGTGAGACGAGCAACGTGGCAGTATAGGCCTTAGTTGACGGAGAACTTATTGAGTGCACTTTGTGCACCACGGCCGCTCATTCCTACAGTTTCAACATCTGTACCTTGGATCAAATAATAAAAAGACGGCACATCATATGATCAGATTGAAAAAATCTCAAGGAGTGAAGGAATTATTGGTTATAACAGTTTTAATATCTATATCTTGGATCAAGCAATAAAAGAACGGCATGTGATCGTATCAAAAAATTTCAGAGTTTGGATGCTAAACTTTAACCGCGGTTAGTTGAAATGGGACGTTTGAAATTTTGGATTTGGAGTGAGTGAGGCACTTCATTTAGGTGCCCACTAAGTCCTAGTCATTTAAACGAGGAGTTCCTCCCTTATCACGAATTCCTCTCTTCCATCCTCAAGCATCATTTTGCCCATCATCCGCCCAAGACCCCCACTCATTCAAAACGAGGTATTTGGAGACACTTCCTCCCCGTTGGTTTTTTCTGCATGCATGAGCCCTCGTCTCGGTAGAGAATAAGATACAACACAAATTACGAGCTTGCCAGTATTATATGGTAGAAACTAAACAATGGGTAGTTTGATTCGACATTTGACTAATACTTTTTTTTCTAGGCTATGGCATTTGTGACACATTACATAAAAGGGAAATGGTGATAGAGATTTGATCAGCTATGGACTCCCATAACATCATCAGCCTTCTTTAATTGCTTCGGTTCAAACTTGACTTAATTAGCGCGCCTAAATGAAAAGCACCCACTGTCATGGATTGGATAAAGGGCAGATGAGGGTAGCTCATATATATCTGCTGTTAAGTCATACTTGGACAGCGGTGATAGGATGCTCTTTTGTAGATATCTGATATGTTTATTAGGAGATAAATAGTGCTACATGCATAATCACTTCTTTTGTTGCGGAGTATTTAGACAAAGTTCTATGCATCGATGTTGAGAGCACTCTATGCCCTTTTCTGATATTTATTTTCTGTATTTTTTTTGTTATATTTATGCTAGATTTACATGATAATCTCATATAGAAAATACAAAGAAAAACTAGCAGTACCATGAGCTTTGACCCTTTGCCATGTCTTGGTATAAACTTGGCATCTGTTTATTACAGCTAGGTTTTTCACATCTTAAATTGATTAAAGCGTGTGTATCAAAATGACCAAGAGGTCTTCTAAGAGGGAGATTGGTTCTTTGTTCTTCTCAGAGGAATATGGGTTCCAGAAGGATGCACTTCTATTTTCTATTTAATGGCATCATTTGTTTCCATAAATGGGATGGTGCTATTAGTTTCAACATAACGTCAACTTTCAATCGTACCTTCGGAGAAGAGTGCTTCACAATAGTTTGATTCAAAGTCAATGATAAGTTGAACATAAGCGCTGACAGGAGCTCTACACAGACCAACATGCCATAGCAGAAATTGGATTGTAAGATGTCGAGAAGCATTGGGACACAGCAGATATTGGATTGTAAGATGATGTAATTAAGAGCATTTGGACACCGAAGTAGAACTGTCAAAAGGCAGCACGGTACAACTCATGAGACGACAGCTTCCATAATAGAAAGCAGACCCACGAAGAAAAGCAAATTGGAAACAAATAGACCACCAAGGATTATAAAATCCCAACAGAGGTCAACCGTATTACAAGTGTCACAAATTTCATAAAATTTCAGTACAAAATTAAAATATTATATTACAGAAGAGAATCAACCACCATAAAATTATAAATATCATATTTCGTATTACAACGTCATATACCAAGTTACATCATCACAATGAAACAGTCAACTACTACATCAAAATAAAGCATCAAGAATTTCTATAGCCACAACATGGCCATAAAAGTATATTTGTTGTTACATTGGAGGTCTCCAAATGTTAAATGATGACTCCTACATCAAATTACGCGATATAATTTGATAATGTATCTACTTAAAAAATTATAATGATCTTAATGAGATTGATTAAAACATGTTATACCTACGACTTAATTAAGAAATCTTTGTCGCATGGCTGTGAAAGGAACACTTGGTGTAAAATTTATAGCTACCATATGCAGAGATATATAAGAGCTTTGAGATTTGCCAATATCATGTTAAATAATTTAAATATATTAAATTTTGATAAACAAATGATACTGTCATTTTCTTCATCTTCTTTTTTTGATAATTTATCTGTGAAAGCACTTGCGATGATAATTGTGATGTGTAATGATATATCCGAGGCAAATAATTTGGTGGATAGAATCACTTGGATATACCTACATACATAATACTATTTTAATTTCATTATGATCCAAAAAGTAAATAGATTAAAAGAATATGTACCTGATTTGACAAATGGAGATTTGGTACGGTATTTGGAGGGGCAGATAGACATGGTATTATTAGGGCATCTAATATGTTACTTGGTTGAGTAGTAGATTTTTGGATATATGAAAAAGATCCAATAGCCTTTTTCCTTTCCTACACTATCAAAAAGTATAGTTTATTAAGAACAAGCTATTTAAATACTAAAGAATATCTAAGGATTAATTGCTAATAAGTAAGAAGATGCTAAAATAAATTGTTACTTGTTTGGCCTTGGATTGAATTTTTCTTATACTCCTCAAGTTGGCCTTTAAGTTTATTATTTGAAACTCCTTTGTGCTTTGCATATGGGGGACCTAACAATGAAGCATCATCATCCTCATGAGTACCATCATCATCCTCTTAGTTCTTTATCCCTTACATAAGAATATGCATTTAAACTCAATCTATTAAAGAAGCTTCTAAGTTCTTTTTAGCTCATCTCAAGAGAATCTCAAAGAATTCTTCTGATTTCTCATATCTTTGGCTCATCATTACTAGGTTATAAGAATATCTTCTTGGACGATTTTGATTAATAAATTTTATCTTGGTGGACTGTTGTAATGGTTCATCTTGCTTCAAACTATACACCCGTGCCTTAGTTTCTTTGTCCACTGTTTCAAGTTATAACTTTCTGAAATTTTATTTACATTCTTTTAGTTAAGCACTTTTAAAGTATGTATGAGCAAGTATCCCCATTATCTCAAACTTCTTACATGTACATATAACTTTCATGATAGATATATTAAATTGCACGTACTGAATTTTTGCATCCCTCCCATGCATCATCAGCTCAAACCTAAAAACATTATCATCATATGAAATTTCATGATATGATGTTCATCATATCCCTCAAGAAACTCCTTTTCTAATAGCCTATAAATTTTATGTATATAAACTTTAGATATATGCTTCAAAATTTCACTTTGTTTGATTGCTCAGGCATTTGAACACAATGAAAATCTTTTTCAGATTAATGTCTATGCAACATTTAACTAACTTTTCAAAAAAAAAATGTGAGAGATATTGATTTGTTAACTGTGCCATTTAAGATATTGTTGGTGCTCTCACTCCTTTGAAATAACTTAATTCTACAATCAAAAATATCTTCATTAAGGACTATACACTACTTTTGACAAAGCTTATATAGTCTATTAAGCCAATCGTGAATCTGAGCATTATACTCAGAAAGTATTCTAGCCCATGTTTCTTCAAATTCTTCTTCAAATTGACATCCTTGCAAATATTTGTTAAACAATTGTTAGAAAGATTTACTCAAATTAAGGTTGCCTAAATGAGATGGTGCATTTTTATGGATATGTCATAAACAAAGGTATAGTGTGTATTTGGAAACAACTTCTCAATTGGGTTTTGCCATTTCTTGATCTTGATCAATAAAATAGTTTTTGGAAGGCGATCACCCATCAACTCCAAGAATATCTTATACAACCATATGAATGATGCTATTGTTTCATCTAACAAGAAAAACAACCAAACATTATGTTTTATCAATGGTGGTTAACCCCCATAAATGGTGTACAAATTAAGTATTGCTTAGATAGACAAACTGGGTGGAGGGGTTGAATTAGATTTTAAAAATGTAAAACTAAGTATACACATAATTTGACTATACGAAACAATGGTAAAGAGAGAGCAATGTAATATAATCAAGATATGTAGATGCAAATGAAAGTAAAGGAGAGAATAGTCAAAGCACAAGCAAATATAAATTTTTATAATAATTCGATGGCAAACCCAACATCTACGGCCCCTCCTTAATCAACTCTTGAGAATTCTACTATAATCTTTTTTAAATTATAGCTTAATTATTTTTCAAATTCATAAGCAAAATTCAGTTGATTTTCTTAATAGAAATGAACGAAAACCATCCCTTTAAGACACTCTTAAGCTTACACAATAATATACTCTAATTTAAGGCTTGGATGGATTTTTTTCAAAGTTTCAACCTTCAATTGAAACTTGAGTATAATAAAAATTAGAATATAATTTTAAACATAAATGAAAAGCTCCTAAAAAGCAAAACAAACATCGTCAAAACTTGTGAGAATGTTGTCGAAGAAGCTTTGCAATAAATTCTTTCTTCTTCTGAAAATCACTAATGACTTCAAGATTTCGGTGGTCAGAAAGTTAGAGCTTTCTCTTGAATGCACACTTAATATTCTTGATGTTTCTTTTATTTTCTCTTTTCTATCTTCTTTAATATATTTGGTAAGTATGCAACCCTCTTAGAGTATCCAAAAATAGGTTTCTAGCCGTTAGAGACCAAAACTAGCATTTATAGTCATTCTATATATTTTTGCTGTTAGAATTCACTATGCTTTCGTACGTGTAGTCTTAATTTTTTTTTAAAATTTATACAGTGGAAGTAAATAAATTAAATATTTTAATTAATCACGTACCAGATCTGATTTGAAAATCATATTTAGGACCTTGACATAAACATGTTATATTGATCTGAAATTTGAAAAGAAACAATCGTCAGTAAAATAAAATTGGAGATCAGATCTCCATACTTTCGAATCTTGCGGGATGTCTGGAGTTTCAATCGTAGCCGCGCATGTGTCCAATCTCTGCTGCTATTCACACGGAGATGCCTGATTGGAGCATTGAGATCATCGGTGTGTTAGTACCTTACAGATCTTACTCAGTCTTGGATCTGTATCTCTTCTTCTAGATCTCAAAGAAGATGATCGCTGCGCGAACTCCTTCGCGTGGATCCGATGGGATCTGAATCAGATCATCAAGAAGAAAAGAAGAACCTTTCTTTTCTCTTCTTCTCTCTCTTTTCTCTTTTAGATCTGATCTCTATCAGGTCTTGGCATGAAGATGTTAGGAAAGAAGGAAAGTAGGCGTTGAGATGGTTTTGGTGTCCTAAAGAAGCCGTCCATACCTTCACGCAAAACACCTCACGCCCCATAATTTTTTTGTCGCACAAAACCTTTTTAATCACATGTCCAACCACTTCCTAACGCCCTAATAGATCAAATCTCATTTGATCTTAGGCATTCAAATCGAAAGGAAGGGATTAGACGCATTGAGATTATGTTGTGCGGCAAGAAAGGAGACTCCCATCTAAAATAGCGCACGCTACCTCTCTTTTCAAAATTTTGTCACACAAAATTAAGATCCAAAAACCTTCTTTTTAGACATTATCACCTTCTTAGTGTGAATCAAATTCAAATAGAAAGAGAGAACGAAATAAGGAAAGATGACACATAGAGGAGGGGCGCCCTTTTCTTTCACGCACGCGAACGTGCATCTCTCCTTTTCTCCAAATTTTTGTCACCCAAAAATCAACTCCCACACCACATCTGAAAGGATTTGATCATATTTTGAATCAAATTCAAATAGAAAATAAATCAGAAAGAAAGAGAATCCCAGATGGAGTTGGCGCCCTCCCCTTCACGTGCACAAAACAAAGAGGCGCATCTCCACGTGCTCCTCCCTTATCTGCATAAAATTTGGAGAGAGAGTCTCAGAGAACCTAGGCTCTCTAAGTCATGGTTCATCTGATTCAAATTTGATCTCAATCAGATTTAAATCGAGTTCGAATCAAGTCGAATTCGAAAGGCTGTCAAGCCTGATCCAATCAAGCTTGAGATCGAAATCTGATTTGGATAATCGAACCCGATTAGTATTAAATTAAATTAAATCTAATTAATTAAATCTGATTTAAATTAATTAATACTTGATTCATAATTTAATCAGTTTCAAAATAAATTATAATATTTATAATTAAGTTCCTGCACTAATAATTAGCAGCTGTCAAAACTGTAACACTTATAAATTGATAATTTCTAAAATTTAATTATCAATCAGATTGATAATTCGAATATGATCCAATCAATTGGTCAAGTCATACTCCTTTTGTGTGTGACCCTCAGATTTTGTTCTGTCTGGTAGTGAGACATATCGTGATCTCCATCACGGCATCATCGAACTCCTTTTGATGGGCTTAATGATTCCAACTCACCTAAACAAGGATCGTTGATCCGAAAATAATTCTAGTGAGTTCTTACGATCCACCAATGACGTCTAGCAACATGCAGTAGCAATCCAACAGAACAGAAAAATGAACCTCTAGATGCAGTTATCATATGATACAATCCCTCTATCATGAGTTCCGACTAGACAGAGGTCATAAAGAACTCGTCAAACTCCATCGTCAATCATATGCTAGATTGGCTCGACTCAAGTTCATCTGTGAATCTTGTGGAAACTCTTTTCTAGTATTCATTCTTGCTCTAGCTAGAAGCTTCTTGAACTCAGCCTTGCGAATCGCATAGGACTATTTTTCTACCAAGATCGATAGATTCCATCTAGGTGCATCCTACTCCAAACAGCAAATCTGAACTTACAATAGCCAACATACATAGCAAGGATCCGAATGGCTAGGGACCAAGAGAACGTGCAGTCAAACTAAGTAGCCTTGCTGTGAATAGCCAACACACCGCAGATCAAAGGATCAGTCACACCACTGCAGCATCGAAAAATCACTGATGAGTGAGTAGACATCCAAATAGTTTCACGTGTTGGTCATGCTCAGTGTAAATTATTCTTTAACAACTACCTGCACTCTCATCTCACTGTTTCTACACTGTAGACTCGAGACTCATCTGTCCTAAAGGGAGGTGATCCGTGCATCGATCTTGAATGGATTGATCACTGTCCTCCGTGACGATCATCCGATTGGGAGCATTTAGAATTAACCACTAATGATGTATGTCTCAAATTTTTAACACCTTGAGAATATACAAAATCATCTTTATTAATTTTTAGGACAAATCATGGACATATATGATATGATTTGTTATAAAGACTGTCTGTCAAGTATAAAATATGTCTAAGAGAAAGGTATGTATCAGCCAAGATTGACTTCGAGAGCATACATCTAACAAACTCCCACTTGCATTAAAGCCAATCTGCCATATACCTGAGCTCCATCTTCTGAAGACAGACTTCGGTGTTTAGCTGGCTAAGTGACTCGAGCCCACCATATCTTATGTAGAGTCTACTCTCTGTACCTTCATGTATTTCTACTTAAGGTAATCGCGTATATCTCTGCTCTATGTGCATGGACTTCTAATAAAATTTTGGCTCCTTAGCGAAGGCTATGGACCATTATTTTTGCAGTATAATGTCAAAACATCCAATGGTATGACATCCAGTTCCACAACTATCATAAGAATCAGAACGCATCTTGCACACCTGTAGCATATTCAGCTTCCATTGGTCGATTGCCTGAAATCCTTCCAACATACCGATCCAACGTAACTTAAGATACATGCTGATGTAGATATTCTACCATCAGCATAGTGTATCCTCCCACTCTTAGCTCTAACCCTTCTTCAAAGACGAGGAATAATCCCTTAGTGCTTCTCAAGTACTTAGAGTTATTTTTCACAGCAATCCAATGCTCCCAGCCTAGATTCGACTAATATCTGCTAGTAATTTTCACAGTAAGATATACCAAGTCGAGTACATAGCATGGCATATACCTATACCCAAGAGGATAATGGATTCCTCTTAGAGGTTTCAATACTAAACCCTTTCAGCATCTTTTCTATGTTCTTGTTTGCGAAAAATAAATATCCTTTCGGAATCTATCTCTATAGACCTTTATTTCTAGAATGTTTGACCTAGGTCTTTGATAAGAAAATTCTATGTGTAACCACATCATAACCGATGTCAGCGTGGGACGCTCCCACTGATCTTCATGTAACTACATGATTCCTCATATCACGTCGTTGTAGGTTTTGAGATCATCGTTATGTTCTCAATCTCCCTTGAGAAATATTTTTTTGAAATCCTTTGTAAGAAAATCAAATACCTTTCTAAAGGATGGGAGAACCTACTAGATCTATAAGGTGGAGGAAACACTACATATACTGACTCATCTTAAATAGATTATACAGGTCCTGTGACTTGTTGTTCTTTAGAGACTTTCTCTTTGAATTCATCCTCCCAGTATTTTCAAAAAAATAGTATGATTGTTCACAATCATATTGTGAACCATTGGGAAGAAAAAGTGACATCCTAAACTCTTTTGGGATACCCCATAAATGAGTTTTCATTGATCTATCCTCTAACCTGTCCACCATATCATATCTCATATGGTGTGGTGAAACCAACTTTAGAGGAACCTAATTTAAATTTAAAATTAAATCTTATTCTTAAAAAAATATAACAGTTAAATTAGTAATATTCATGATGGATCAGATCATATCTTATACAGCACCATTGCTCGTCACAGATATTCCATTGAGCTGAGATGTACAAAGAGAATTTCATCATGAAACTATGTTATTCTCTTTAGATAATCGATAAATTTTTTATTTGGTATTGCATCCTCGATCTAATCGAAGTACCTTTAGGATATTTTCGATTTACTTTTCTACTTCTTATCTGAATTCTCTGAATCTTTCAAAGTCTTCATATTTGTATCTTACATACATACCTATACCATGACTACTCATCGGTAAAGATAATGAAGTAGTGATAACCTCCTAGTCTGACTCATCAAATGGACCATATACATCGTATGTGTATTAAGGTAAGTATCTCAGCGGTCCTATCTCTTGGACCCACAAGAGACAGTTTGGTTATTAATCCTTAAAGAGGTGATTCATAGACTAGATATGACTTAATAGTCGATGAGCCCAAAGGCCCATTTTTCTGTAGTCGGTAAATCATTTCTTCTCATACATGATCTAGCCAAAAGAACCATCTATATACTTCAGGTTATTTATTTCTGATCTCTCAGACCCAATGGCATTAACTATTTGCTCAAATAAGTTCATAAATGTATCATCATGCAAATGATAAAGAACTAAATTTCAAACAGTAATCATCGAGGTTAGGTGCTTACAGCTACAGTGCAACTTTTGCATCATTGCCGACTCAAAAGAGTCACTTCACTTTTTCTCAGCCCTCTTCTTTCTTAGACCCTATACTAAAGTACGTAATATGCACTAGAGTCTAAAGAGAAAATCGTAAGATCAATTTTGAGCAATTCGACATACCTTCCGAAGGTATGTAAATGATTCTTTAGGTTCTCCAGGTATTTACCTCTGAACTTTTTAAGATCCCTTAGTTACCAACATATTGACTAATTCAGTTAAGGTGCTATAATATTGATTCATATAATAGTTTCATAAACTATCCATATGAATCAGGGATTATAGGATCAAATCCATTAGCAATTTCTTATGCATGGTTATGTCGAGCTTCTCAAGCTCTTCAATGTCCTTGATCATTGCCAAACAGCAATCATAGATAAACTGCCCATCACGCATCTCATGCATTGTGCGACTCTAATCATCTCACAATTGTTGCAGATGAATCAGCATGTCTTTGACAGTCTACATGTCCTTATGCATACATTGTATTTCATTAACTATGGAGTCTAATTTATAGCATTTAACCTAATTGTCAATATCCAATCATTAGTCAAGTATAGCTCGTTGACTATGGATTGGACAAGCTGATAATATTGGGTTAACCTGGTCAAGAACATTGCTTAATTTTAAAGCTAAAAATTATTCTTAGATTTTTGAGCCAAAATATGTAATTGATTTCGATTAAGTGGTTAATATCTAGAACTCGAGCTAGAAGGTTGGAAGTTGACAGAATGGACTGCAGTGAGTAATAATTTATGAGATGATTGTACTTGAAATAGTTTGTTATAGGGACTTTAAAAATAATAAAGACTTTCACTAATTTTTCGAGTCTCTCACACTCTTCGGATGGAGAAAACGAAACCCTAACGCGATGAATGGTTCTAATGGATGCTGAGGTCCCATCGATGTATAGCATCTCACCTAATAGTTATTGGTGACATGTATACCAATGCGTAGATAACTCTTTATCCAGATACCTCTCCAAGCATGTTGTAGCGACTTGGTCTCTAAGTCCTGTAGCCTCACCTAATAGTTATTGACACATTTCTTAGTTGAGTCCGACCTACCATTCACCAGCGAGTGCAAAGTCATCATTAGGTTCTTCATCAAACAGTTATTAGATCCAACCCCATCTTTACCCCAGGGCATCTGATGCCAATAGAGTGGTTGTGCCTTCCCGATGCAACCGAACCACTGTAACCAGTCGAAAACGATCAATGTCTGAAAAATACCCGCATCTCTACAACTGTGGAAGATCAGTAGACTTAATATTTAGTGAGAAGATTTAGGTTCATGTCTCTTCAATTAGTCACTTACATCTGATGTAATGATTAATCTGATTTGTGTCAGTACATTTCATATCTGACCAACTTAGTTGACATGGGTGAACTCGGGTTAACAAGTAATCTAATACAAAAATAATCTCCCAAAAAGATCAGATAAGTGAAGATGAGTGGGGTCCCCCCGTTATTTTTCTGAGACACCAACGAATTGGTCAGGTCAGACAACGGAACCAATTAAAAACCACCATCTAATATTACCTTAGACACTAAATTGGTTGATTAAAATCAATTAGGTTAACCTATAAATCCGGGCTCAAACCATTGAGCCAAATTTGATCTTGATTTAATCAATTCACACCACATATGAATCAATTTGACCAACTGCAACTAAATTCAATTTTGAGCCCCTTTGACCCAATCCCAACCAATTCTTGATTAGGTTTGATCAACTGCTCAAAATCGGAAAGGGTTCTAATTTGATCTAATCAATGATCCTAGTTACAGTTTAGTCTCTAAACCTAATTTGTTCAACCTATATCCGAAGTCCATATTTTATGTATTAAAATTTAGATCTTAAATTCATAATTTTAAATCTTATAATTTTGAATCTTAATTCTCAATTAAATATATTATGTATATGCGTTTAAGTTTAGATCTCGAAATAATTTCTAATCTAAACAATTTATATTGTATCTCATATAATTTTGCTATCTGTAGAATCGAGTCGACTCGTCCTGGTATATGAATCGACTTGTCACAGTGAGTTGGCACAATACTGAGACAAACAGAAATCTGTAGACTTAATCTGCATAATTGAGTTGGCTCATCAGCAAATGAGCCGACCTCCCAAGGTCTTGAGTTGACTTTAACAAATAAGTCAACTCATCAAGCACTCGAGTCGATCCAATAGAGAATCGAGTTGACTCCATAGGTATGCCAGTCACAGTTTCATGGTTTCATTCAAATAGAATCTAGAGTTTTGGATCTAAGGTTTTATAGAAATTAAGTTTTAGATCGTGTGTCAAAATAATAGATCACATATAATATTTATCGATCTAAAATACGTAAAAATGCATGTATAATTTGATTTAAATCTAAAATATGTAACACATATCATTTTTCGTTTGCTGTTCATTTTCATGGAAAACATCACAGTTGGCACCCCTACACGTTATAAGAGAAAATCCATCGAATGGGCAAAAGAGGGACTTTAATCCTTTCATCTTTTTATGACCGGACGGCCATGGTGATTATCCCAATTCGATTACTAAGCTACTAAGAGATTAATCTAATATATCTCATATGTAATTAATTAACAATCAGATCTAATTATCTTTCACATATTAGATATATGAACAATAATTTTGAATCTATGCATGTGTGAAAAAATTTCAGCAATCATACTAGATCCAAATTAATCATAATTAATATATTAGATATAAAATAATTTAAATCTGAATAACTCATGATTTATTTTAGATCTGAAATAATTTTAGATTTAAATAATCCTGTAATCTTATTACAACATACAGAAAATTCAGATCTAACATTAATTGATCTTCTACATCATTCTAGAACAATCATTCAGCATAATAGAATTATGCCAGGATAATCTTATTTCAAAATGATGTTGATCATCTAATTAACCTTCAGATCTAATTTCTATAAATCAAATTTTAGATCTGAAGGATTTTCATGTTCGTATCAGAACCTAGCTCTGATACTACTGTTAGAATTCGCTATGGTTTCGTACGTGTAGTCTAAATTTTTTAAAATTTATGCAGTGAAAGTAAATAAATTAAAATATTTTTAATTTAATTCACATATCAGATCTGATATAAAAATCATACTTAGGATCTTGACACGAACATGTTACCTTGATCTGAAATTTGAAAAGAAAACAATCGTCAGTAAAATAAAATTGAAGATCAGATCTCCATATCTTTGGATCTTGCGAATGTTCGGGGTTTCAATCGTAGCCACGCATGCGTCCGATCTCTGTTGGTATCTATACGGAGATGTTTGATTAGAGTACCGAGATTATCGGTGTGCTAGCACCTTGCAGATCTCGCTCCTCAGTTTTGGATCTGCATCTCTTCTTTTAAATCTCGAAGAAGATAATCGATGCGCGAACTCCTTCGTGCAGATCCAACGGGATCTGAACCAGATCACCAAGAAGGGAAGAAGAATCTTTTTTTCTTCTTCTTCTCTCTCTTTTCTCTTTTAGATTTGATCTCTATCAGGTCTTGGCATGGAGATGTCAGGAAAGAAGGAGAGTAGGCATTGAGATGGTTTTTGGTGTCCTAAAGAAGCCATCCATACCTTCATGCAAAACACCTCATGCTCCATAATATTTTTGTCACACAAAATCTTTTTAATCACATGCCCAACCACTTCCTAACGCCCTAATAAATCAAATCTCATTTGATCTTAGGTGTTCAAATACAAAGGAAGGGATTAGATGCGTTGAGATTATGTTGTGCGGCTAGAAAGAAGACTCCCATCTAAAATAGCGCATGCCACCTCTCTTTTCAAAATTTTATCATATAAATTAAGATCCAAAAACCTTCTTTTTAGACATTAGCTCCTTCTTAGTTTGAATCAAATTCAAATAGAAAGAGAGAATGAAATAAGGAAAGATGACACATAGAGGAGGGGCGCCCTTTTCTTTCACGCACGCGAGCATGCGTCTCTCATTTTCTTCATATTTGTGTCACCTAAAAATCAACTCCCATGCCACATCTGAAAGGATTTGATCCTATTTTGAATCTAATTCAAATAAAAATAAATCAGAAAGAAAGAGAATCTCAGATGGAGGGGCGCCAATTATGGCACCCCTCTCCTTCACACTCACAAAACAAAAGGGGGTGTGTCTCCAAGCACTCCCTCTCTTTTTTGGTATGAAATTTAGAGAGAGAGTCTCAGAGAACTTGAGCTCTCTAAGTCATGATTCATCTGGTTCAAATTTTTTCTCAATCAGATTCAAATCAAATCCGAATCGAGTCGAATTCGAAAGGCTGTCAAGACTGATCCAATCAAGCTTGAAATCTAAATCTGATTTGGATAATTGAACATAATTAGTATTAAATTAAATTAAATTAAATTAAATTAAATCTGATTTAAATTAATTAAAACTTGATTCATAATTTAATCAGCCTCAAAATAAATTATAATATTTATAATTAAATCTCCATACTAACAATTAGCAGCTGCCAAAACTATAATACTTATAAATTGGCAGTTTTTAAAATTTAAACTATCAATCTGATTGATAATTCGAATATGATCCAATCAATTGGTCAAATCATGCTCTTTTTGTGTGTAATCCTTCAGGTTCTATTCTGTCCGATAGTGAGACATACCGTAATCTCCATCACAGTATCATCGAAACTTCTTTCGATGGGCTGAACGATTCCAACTCACCTCAACAAGGATCATTGATCCAAAAATGATCCTAGTGAGTTCTCATGATCCATCAGTGATACCTAGCAGCATGTAGTGGCAATCCAGCAGAACAAAAAGATGAACCTCTAGGTGCAGTTATCGTGTGATACAATCTCTCTATCGTGAGTTCCGATTAGACAGAGGTCAGTGGAGAACTCAT
>KE504892.1:197936-216316 GCA_000441515.1 Elaeis oleifera | reverse complement strand
CTCAATCTTGTGAATCGCATAGGACTACTTCTTTCTACCAAGGTCAATAGATTCTATCTAGGTGTATCCTACTCCAAATAGTGAATTTGAACCTACAATAGCCAACATACGTAGCAAAGACCTGAATGGCTAGGGATCAAAGAAACGTGCAGTCAAACTAAGTAGCCACGCTGCGAATAGCCAATATACCGTAGGTCAAAGGATCAGTCACACTACTACGGCATCAAAAAAATCATTGCGAGTGAGTAGACATCCAAGTAGTTTCTCATATTGGTCACGCTCAGTGTAAATTATTTTCTAACAATCACCTGTATTCTCATCCCAATGTCTCTACACTGCAGACTCGAGACTTATTTGCCCTAAAGGGAGGTGATCTGTACATCAATCTTGAATGAATTGATCATTATCTTCTATGACGATCATTCGATCGGGAGCATTTAGAACTTAACCACTAATAATGTATGTCTCAAATTCTCAATACTTTGAGAATATACAAATCATTTTGTTAATTTTATGACAAATCATAGACACATATGACATGATTGGTTATAAAGACTGTCCGTCAAGTATAAAACATGCTCTAGAGAAAGGTATATGTCAGTCAAGATTGACTTCAAGGACACACATCTAACATTTGCAACTTCTGCAAAACTACTTGTCATAGTTGTTAGCCATAGTTGAATTGAATCGGATCAAGTAGGAGTCGACTTGAGGTGACTTGGAGTTGATTCGAGATAAGTTGGGGTCAACTCGAGATCTAGTTTGAAAATATGACTCTCTATTTTCTGAGAGAATCAGCTTGGCTATTGAGGGTCAACTCGGAGTTGATCAAAGGTCAACTTGAGAAGAGTTGTGATCGACTCAAGCTTCTGGTTGAAAGTTATAACTCCCTCTCTTTCCTTAGAGAATCGACTCATACTTCACTGAGGTCGATTCACAGACTATGTTACTTAAACTTTACATGCCAGAGTCGACTTTTTGAAACTTACAGTCGGCTTTTGACTTTCTCCACTTGATTTCTCATGATGTGGCTTTTCAAATTTTTTTCTTTAGCTCTTTATTTTAGCATTCTTATAAATCTTCTTGAGAGTGATCTTAGCTTCTTGAAACATTCTCAACATGCACTTCAACAGCCCATTAATACCAATATACATACTCAAATAGTTTGTATTCATCAAAATTAGTTGTTAGGTCAACATTAATTAAGTTATATTTGTTTGTTCCATAAGTAGTATTGAAAATCATTACATCTCCAAAGCAGTCATAGTCAGTTCTAGATCTCCCATTCCTCCAAAAAAATTGGTCATTCTACCATCCTGAACAACCTACACATCTCAATAAAATATGCCACCTTGATTTGCTATGCGCTTGAAATATCTTACAAGACTTTGAGAATCTTCGACCTTAATTAGCATCATCTTTTGAACATCAATATAATTGTAACAATAGATTTTGTAAATCCTACTTTTCAACTCTACCATCCTCTTCAACCATATAAGAGTAGGCATTAATGCTTTGGATTTCTGCATTCACCATTATGTCAATTACGTTAGAATTTTTAGAAGTTAGAGATTGTGCAGACATCAACAAATACGTTTTCTCAGGTTTAGCAACTCTTTATTGTATTCAAAAATCAATCTAGTTATGTTCCATCTTGTTGCTCATCAACTGTAAAATGAATCATTGCTTTACAATTATTTCTAGTACCAAATTGAGTACAATTTATATTATTAGATAAAGTAATCATCTATCGATCCTTCCTTTGAGTAATAATAATCTTTTTGCCTAATTTTATTTGTCTTGAGGAAGTAATATTGTTTTCCTCTTTGGATACTAAAACATAAGCAACGAGCATAGTTATAATATAGTTTATTCACCTCTACTTCATGATGCACAACATGTCCCAGTAAATCTTTACTTGCCACCTCACGTGTTAAAACAGTAGTAGAAGATTTACCAAAAAAAATAGTAGAAGATTTCTCATTTTTATCTATCTGATCTCCACAAGAATGTATAGCTTCCCCTTCTCCATCATTATCAATATAAACAGCATCTCCATTACTAGAAAGAAAAATATCATCTCTTCAATACTTTGAGGAGTATGAGTAGAGCTCTCTATCACTATAGTGTTAATTATAAATATTATAGCTTAGTTTTCAATAAATAAATAAACTATTATGGTACAAGTGAACAGATATTCAAAAAACTAAATAACAAATAAAGAAACTTTTATAATATAATTCTGTATTATTTAAAAAATAGACATCCTTTTAACATATCAAGAGTCTATCAATATATTAAAATTCATGTCTTATGGCTCAACTATCAACTGCATAGGGGAATAAAATGTGCACATTCTTTGAACTTGGATCAAGTACGATACAATTTAAGTCAGGCTAAATAAATGCTTTTGAATAAAATACAAACTGAAAATAATTTAGCATTGTATTGTATCTAGGCTTTAAACATTTCATCCGAATAACTTAGAGACCTAGGATTAGACATACCACTTGGAGAAGACTGACAAGATGGTGGGAAGAGGATGGTGAGGAGGATCGTGGAGGGGCCAAGTCACTGATAGCATCAAGATGGTGGGGTTGCCTCTGATGAGAGAGAAGGCCTGTGAAATAATAAGTAGGGGAGAGAGGATGGTGGGGATCGACCCAACAACAATGTTGAGGTGATGTGGTTGGCTTCGAGGAGGGGGAGACCGACAAGATGGTAGGGACAAGAGAGAGGATGGTGGAGGTGGAGGTCAGTGAGATGGTGGGGAGACGAGAAAGGATGATAGTTGGCTTCGAGGAAGCCAACAAGATGGGGACGAGAGAGGATGATATCATTGGCTCTAACAAGGGAGAAAGTTGATGGGGAGAGGAGAGGTGATCGGGATGACAAATGGTTAGGTTCTAATTTTTCATTTTTCCCATTTTTTTAGTCCAAATTGAGCTCCATAGGATTTTTCCTTAATCCAAATTATTTTCTTCTTTTAAATCTGACTATACGTGGTAGAAAGTTAGTGGCAACTAAAATTTCAAAATATCCTATTAATGTTGGTCATTGAATATTTGATTTTATTAGTTAACCATGATTAAATTTTTAGCATCCAAACTCCTTGTAGAAATTATTGGTTAGAACAGTTCTAACATCTATTCCTTGGACCAAGTAATAAATGAACAGCACGTCATGCGATCAGGTTAAAAAATTTCTAAGAAGTTTGGATGCCAAAAGTTTAATCATGATTAACTGATAAGATGAGATTTTTCATGGCCGATGTAAGTGGAACATTTTGAAATTTAAGTTGCAACTAACTTTCTGACAAATATACTTAGAGATTAAAATAAGGAAAAGATAATTTAGAAAAGAAAAAAATTTCATAAAACTCGAATTTACAACTTAAAAAGAGGAAAAATGAAAAAAAAAACTAAACCATTTCATCATCCCAATCACTTTTCCTCTCCTCGTTGTTCTCCTCCTTTGTTCGAGTTGACCACATCATCATCTCTTATCTCTATCTTGCTGCCCTCCTCCCTCATCAAAGCCAACCATTATCCTCTCTCCTCTCCTCGCCATCTTGCCAACCTCCTCCCTCCACCATCCTCTCTCCTCTCCCCACCATCTCACCGGTCTCCTCCCTCCTTGGAGCCAATTATACCATCCTGACACCATCGTTGGCTCAGTTCCCACCACTGTTCTTACCACTATCTTCTCCTCTTCTAACCATCTCACCGACCTCCTCCATCGGAGCCAACCCCACCACCTTGGCACTGTCAATGACTCGGCCCCTCCACCATTCTCCTTGTCGTCCTCTCCTTACTATGCCAATGGCCTCCTCTAGATAGTATGTCTAACCCTAAGTCTTTAAGTTGTTCAGATAATATGCTTAAAGCTCATATACAACCTAGCTAAGATGTTGAATTATTTTCAGTTTGTATTTTATTCAAAAGCACTTTTTTAGCGTGGATTAAGGTGTGTGTTCTTTATTGCTTTGTTCAAGGTATAGGTGTTAGAATTGCTCTAACCAATAACTTCTCATTAGGATATACATTTTTTGGTGAAAAGCTTATAGCTATATTAAAGTGAACAGAATAATAGATACAAAGATATGCTCATAAGAATGAGTATAGAAATAACTTTACACAAGAACAACCTAATCATCATAAGCAAGCGACAATAACTAATCATAAGTGATTGATAGTAGTAGAAGAAGGCGATATGAGAAGTGGAAAGAAACATTATGATAATCATACGATAGCAGAACTCTAAAATAAAGATGGAAGGGTGTTTTGGAAAGAGAGAACAGCAGAGCTTGATAAGTTAAAGAAATGCCAACTCTCAGCGAGTATGATGACCCTTCCATATTAAGTAACAATATAGCAAAAGAATGAACCAATGAACTATATGTACTAAGATAACAATGAGATAAACAATAACTATCATCATCTTTAGATAAAGAAGTAAAAGAAGAACCCATTCCTTCTCAGTAGCATGCGTCAGCCAGCCTACAGACTGTTGATAAGGAAAAGCATAGAAAAGCTTGAGATAAGCACAGGACAGTAGAGAGAATGTATGAACATAATTGCACCACTAGCAGAAATATATAAAATAGGGCCATAAAGATCGTAAAAACCAACAACACTGATAGATAGATAACCATGGTAAGATATAGTATCCAATATGTAATACCCAGAACCTGGTCGAAATAATTAAAAAAAATATGAAGGAAGTCAGCATGTGCTGAAAATTTATGATAGGAGGAAAAAAACTTCCGAAGGAGTTCTCTTTCTTCTCTTCTTCTCCGACTGAAAGGAGTCCCAATTTCATTAGGATAAAAGTTATTTTCAATTTCCAACCCTCCCACTAGCATCTATTTAAGGGCTCAAACTCTCCTCTAAGATTAATCACTTGAGCTTGGTCTTCCTTCTTTCCAATCTTCTCTAGAATCATGGAGTTGATTCATGTTCGTTGGAAAACTCCATCGGAGGTAAGGTAAAAGTTTCTAAACCTTAGCTAATTTTTCTCTCTAATGTTCTTTATCCTTGGACTTTTAATTCTGGCCAGCTATCATCGGATTTTCTTGGAAAAAGAAGGCCTATGAATTTTTTTTTTTGTGTTTTTATTTTGTTCACCACCGTTTGCGGCCATCGATCACTAGACCAGGGGTCTTCAGTCATACTACCATGGTCCTTATTCTGGCCATGGGGTCCATAGGTAAGAGGACCTCCCCTGCTTGAGGAAATAAGGGGATCAAAAGGTCCCCTATTCCACCAAAGAAGATAGGAAGAAGAAAAAAAAAAGAAAAAGAAAAGAAAAGGAAAAGAGAAAAGAGGAGAAGAAAAAAGAAAAAAGAAAGATAAGAAAGATTCTTTCTTCTTTCTCTGCTCTCTTTCCTCTCTAATCTCTTTTCTCTCTACTTTCTCTCCCTAGATTATTTCTTTCTCTTCAATATTTTTTTCTCTCTGTCATGTCTATTATCTCTTTTCTTTCTTGAGAATGGTGAATCTAAAGGTCTATTTTTCATGATTAGTCTGATCCTAGTCCAATCTTATCCTAAAAAATTTAATCTATGAGGTACACCTAATTTCCAATTCGATCCTATGTGGAATTTTAATTTGAGATTTTATTTTTAATTAATTATAATTTAAAATTAATTTAAAAATATAATTTTAAATAATATATTTTGAAGGATCCTCTCAGAACTAATTTAATTTGTCTGTTCAGTATTCTACAGAGATAAATAATAAACCATCTTTCGAGATGTTTTATAATTTATTTTGAAAGTAAATAATTAGTCTTTGAATTATACATGATTTATGAAATTCTATTTGAATGGAGAGTAATTTACAAATTTAAGATTTTTAAAATATTATGATTTATTGATTTGTTATGGAATATACATATATTGATTGAAATTATAATATATATATATATATTATCTTGCAAAGGTATTGTCGTTCATACATCAGATTTAAACTCTCAATCTAACTATGTTCAGTGGATCCTCTCAATGAGAGTTATATATTGGTATTCAGTGGATGTTGCTAATGAGGGTTATGCATTGGGTTCCATAGACTCTATCAATGGAGGTTGTGCATTGATATCAGTGGATCCTATCAATGGGGTTATACATTAATATTCAGTGTATTCTGTCAATAGGGTTATGTATTGACACTTTGATTATCATTAAGTTCTAGCCCTGCCACAGGATATAAATATGATCATAGTTAAAGACTGTTGAGCTATATATGATTTATTTCACATCGAGTTTACAATTGTACTTGTATATAAATATTTGAAGAATCTGATTTGCATAAGTTAGCTATTTATTCATGATATTGTTTTTGACTATCATATCTTATAATAATATATGAGATGTCTAGCTAAGATATTCATCACTTATTAGGCTATCGGGCTTACTATCTTTTTTTATTTTAGATTCAGATATTTAACTATGAATGTGAGTATTATTTTGGGAGTCAGATTAGAAACGAGATTTAGCATAATCAATATTATTGAACTTAGGTGTAATATTATTATTTAAATTTTAGTGGAGATTTGTTTGATGTAAGACTTGTAAATTTGATTATAGGTTGGATTGGTTAATTAATTAAATTTAATTTTAGTTATTTAAATTAGTTCCACCGTGATGCATGAATATCATATTTAAAACGTCTTGTACATTTGTGGAGGAAGATTTTATGAGTATGCAGTAGTTGCCATGACCCTTTGACTCGTAATTTTCTATCAGGACGTGATACAACATCCATGAAAAGATAGTACCCATATGCCCATCTTACATAATAGAACAATAAGTCTGAGTGATCTGGCACTGGCATCTTTAAAACTACTAGTATGGGAAGAGAATGAAGGGTTGGAACTTTAGAAAAGAGTTCTCTTTGGACCAAAATAACTCGCAGAGCCCAATTAACAAACCAGAAGCATGAACAATTATGAAGCATGTCGCGTATATACAAAATAAGAAGCATCAGCTAACAATAAAAACTGAAGATCAGGATGTATCTAATTCTCTTAACAAAGATACAACTCACCGACAGCACATGACTTGCAAACCAATCCACCGCTATATTGCCTTCATTGCATATATGTATTGTATGAAATGAAATAAAAGAAGCTACCCACATAGTGATAGTCTTTGATGAGAGGAGACCAGTGCATGCAATCTTTCACAAGAAGGAAAGTCAAGAAATTGCAACTGCTGAATCTCCCTGCACATATACTTGTTGGGGATGAAAGTGAGAAAGAAGTACATGTACAATCCAAACCAAAACCTACTAATTCAACATAGGAACTGAAACTGGGGCAATCACTTAACCCATCCAGCAATAATAGCCATGATGGTCTCGAAGAATAAAGAGCATGGGTTCCCTACGGTACCTATGATACAGCACATAATATGGTGCATCGTGCGCATCGTCTATTGCATGATTGATAATGCACAACGTGCAGTGCACAATAGAAGATCCGTGCTCAAGAATAAAAGCAGCAATTGCTTAATGTTGTCTTATCATATCATCAAAATTTATCATTAGAGCTCTAGGTAGAAGGGTCAGTCAAGAGATCAAGTTGGAAACCCATTCAGCCAAGTAAACAGCATTTGACGAACAAAATTATATGGGGCAGTTACTGTAGGCCATCATATAGGACGGGCTTAATTTCATGCCATATTTCTTTTTTCACATCTTAAAGAAGAAACTTAGAAATCAAATAGGAATTGGATTTCTCCTACTAACCAAAACCGTTGGTTCCATAACTAAAAGAATAAAAAATAAATAAATTGCATGCTTAAGAGAGACCCTTCGTGGCCGTCCATATCCTCTTTCTTCCTCATCAAGTCTCTTTATCTATTATCTTCCTCATCAAGTCATTTCTCTCATTCGTAAAGTCTTCCTCCTTAGTCTCTTTTTTTCTTCCAAATTCTATGTATTATTTCTCCTATTTATGAGATCTTCCTTGAGTCATATTTTCTCTTTCAAATCTTTTTTTTAAGATCTTTGCATCTAAAAGTTCATGAAAATTATATATCATTTTATCTAAAAGTATGTGTTGTGACATCAGATAAATATATGCTAACTACGTATCAACCGACTATATACTATATATTGGTGAATACTAAGTTTGATAAACTATGCATCAATTTATCTATAGGTGTATATTGGATCATTGCTGTGTGTGTATCAAAAAAGCTTATAATAATAGTAGTAAGCCATCTAATGTGTGTCATTTTGTCATATGTCATATATTGATGAGTGCTATATTCTGAAAACTAAATGTTACTTTATCTATAGATATGTATTAGGACGTCGGATGAATATTTATTAAATATATATCAACTGACTATATACTATGTACTGATAAATACTAAGTTCGATAAACTATATATCAATTTATTTATAATTATATATTGGATCATTGCTGGATGTATATTAAAATAGCTTACAGTATATATCAGTAAGTCATCTAGTGTATATCATTTTTTAATATACCGTGTACTGATGAGTACTATGTTCTAAAAATTATATATCATTTTACCTATAGATATGTATTGGGATGTTGAATGAATATTTTACTAAATGACTATTACTATGTATTGGTGAATATTAAGTTTGGTAAATTATATATCAATTTAGTTATAAGTGTATATTAGATCGTTGTTAGGTGTGTATCACCTAATTATATACTATATACTGGTGAACTTCATATTTGAAAAACTATGTATCGATTTATTTATAGATGTGTATTGACTTGTTTGATGATTATTTTATTTAATATGTATTATATGATCATATAATATGTATCGCTAAAAATATATATCGAAAAAAGTAAAAAAATATTTTTAATCACAAAATTAATAATTTTATTAATAATTTTTTTAATTTTAATTTTTAATTAATATTAAAAAATATAGCAAATTATGAAGTCAGTCTCATATAATATTTTTAGTATACGTTTCATATAATTTTTATTTTTAAAATTAATATTAAAAAAATATGATAAATTATGAAGTTCGCTCCATACGATACTTTATGGTGCCCGCACATATGATTTCTGGTGACGAGGTGCATGCAGTGTAGGGAATAATTTCTCCAGTTCATTGGGAGCTTAAGCCTGTTCCCTTCGCCAGTTCTCCACTTCGCCCCGCCACACGTCGGCAGCTCTAGTTGTGGGAGGGAAATTTGTTCAGTTGGTCCAAAAGTGAGCGAGAGAAAGAGGAGGAGGACGAGGAGAGGCATGGCATCGGCGTTGATGAGGGCGAGGCGATCGGCGGCGCTGCCGTCTGCGGCGGTGATGGCCCTCCGGCGGGCCTTCGCGGCGGCCTCCGTGGGGTGCGACATCGTCTCCGCCGCCCCGGGCGTCGCTCTCCAGAAGGCTCGTAGCTGGGACGAGGGCGTCTCTTCCAAGTTCTCCACCACCCCTCTCAAGGATATCTTCCTGGTTTCTCCTCTCCTGCTCTCTCTCTCTCTCTCTCGGAGTGGTCTTCCTTTCTGATCGCGATTTCTATCTGTGTTTGCTATTCATTTGATTTTTTGCCGTTAATGTGTTTTCAGGGAAAGCAAGTTGTCGTCTTTGGATTGCCTGTAAGTCTGTTTACAAACCCCTTGCTTTTTCGTTTATTTGAGGAAATGATCAGAAATATATGTAATCTTGATCAATTTTTGAGCCGGAAAAGAGCGCTTTCAGAGAACTTAGGTCTCAAGGTGGGATTTAATGTGAGTTTCGTCGGGCAAAAACTAGTTGTGTGACTGATTTTGGAGATAGTATCCTGGTTGCCTGAGAGATGAAAGTGTGGGCGAGTCCTACATTCAAGGGAAATCTTCTTGATGAACAAACAGATGAATTTGAAAGTTTTTAATGGCTGTTTCGTAGATGTGGGATATTGATGGCAAAATATATGTCTCGTTTTGTTAGATCCAATCATGGTTTTCTCATCTATTTTGCAGTCGATAGTCTCGCCTAGATAACAATCAGAGTTTAGTAGAAAGATATCCTTGGTCTACTGAAGGGAAAAGATTGATTGGTTGCTTCTACATTGTCACTTCATTTGATCTGCTTGGAAGCTTGGTGCTTAACTTGGTCCTTTGTATTGGAAACAGAGGTTTGAAAACTGTGCTTCATACTGTGGTATAGGCTAGATTTTCATGTTCTGCTTGGAGGTTTCTTTGTCAAGTTTGGCTTACAATGCTGAGCTTTTGGGTTTTGGTTCTTATTTGTATTTTACTTGTCCTCGCCCCATTGAAGAAAGGCAAACACAGGAAATCCTTCATTTCAGTGTTCGTTGTTTCCATAAAATTATGCTATGACTTCCCAAAGAAGCAGGTTAAAATTGAAGGCTAAGAAAACCTTATAAGAACACATAGTATACACTATGGGATATGAAACTAGTTTTTTGAAGGGATGTTTATATATATATAGCATGTGATTTGACTGGCTGTTTTACTGTACCCTTTTTTTAGTAAAGATGTGATAGCCTGTGAGATGCACATCACCAGAAATCAAACTCGGATGTACTTTGATTAAAGAAATGAGTCAAGGGTTTAGTATCTCATCAAAGACTAATAGAAAGTAATCCTGCATTGAACTGAAGATGAATTGGAAGAGATATTCTTAGTTAACCATCAAATGATTGTGGGATACAAATGACTCTGATTAGGCTGGTGAAGTATTCTTGTATGAGTTTAAGCTAGAAAGCTCAAGAACTGCCTCAAGGTTAGGAACTGAAAGTCTGAAATACTGATAGATCATAGAAGTATGTGAATTCTAACGTTTGTTGCGGAATGCAAACTGAAATAATAAGATTAGCCACTAAAGGATGTCAGAAGTGGGTAGGTAGGATACTCGGGATGCAGAGATAATGTTTTAGCAATTAAAATATTTTGTGTAATTTATTGTGAATTATTGGAAGAACTTAACAAAAAAGTATTAGTTGTTTTATTTTTTTTCTTTTTGTTATTGGTGCTATTTATTTATATTTGCTGTGCATATAATGCCCCTTTCAGATTATCAGTTATTGTGTTCAAGCTAGCAAGGTTTCTTCTCTATGCACCTTTTTTCAGTGTTTATTTATTATATATATTCTTTTTTAGTGGATGGTAGAGAGTCATTCTTAAAAGATTTTGTTTGATTTTTGGGTTTAGCACTTAGTGGGTGGTGACAAAGTTCTTTTACCATATTCATCTTTGTGTTCAGTGGCGAAATAACAATCACTGAAACACATTAATGTATTATAGGGATGAGCTATTTAGGAAATGCAAAAGGTTTTAGTTTATAATTAAAATGCTGACTCTTCATGGTCTAATTCAAAACTTCTTTCCACAGATTAGTAGATTAATTGTCTCTCAAACAAGGGCTTAGTATTTCTCATTTTGCTTGTTTCATTTTATAATGGGCTTTGTATCATTTGCTTGGTAGCAGCCTTATGTCTCTCATTTCCTGTAGTTAAATCAAATGTACTTATGTTTTCAGCTTCAAGTTAATTTTTTGGTTGTAGTTACTAAATTGCGTTAATTGTTACTAGGGAGCTTTCACTGGTGTTTGTTCAGCACAGCATGTGCCTAGCTACAAGAACAACATTGACAAGTTCAAAGCTAAAGGGATTGATTCTGTAATTTGTGTGGCTGTCAATGATCCATATGTTCTGAATGGTTGGGCAGAAAACCTGCAGGCCAAGGAAGCAGTAAGCATTTTTATCTTTCTTTTTTGCTTTTATTTTTGTTAAATGTGGTAAGCCATATAGATTCAAGAACATACTGAATAAATAGGATTTTATTCTTTTCTGTTGCTTAAAACGATTATAGATACAAGGTCATTGATAATGATATCCATAGATATATTTTGTAATTCTTGTTATATTACTTTATCATCCACAAGGTGTTCTTATCACATAACAATTCCACAACTTGATTCATGGCTGGCTTTCCTACGTTAACAAATAGTTTACATGCAAGTTATTACATGGATGCAATTTTACTTTAAATCTTATGTATGCTACAGACATGTATGACATATATGTATATGCCTATGCAAGAAAATATATGCATGCCGGCATGCAGGTATTGCATTTTTCTCTGTGAATGTGTCATTATTTGTTGTAGGTTTCATTCTCATGGATGCCTTTTTTGGTGCGATATACATTGGAGATGAGCATCACACCATTAGGTTGTGGGTGCTATTGCAAACCTGAAAGTTATTTGTTCATCCATCTGTATGCATTATATGGCCAACACATGATGCAGGATCAACAGAAATAATCCATTTGGCTAAACGACTAACATCCTTTGGGATGATAGTTGCAGGGGAACTTTGTATAGAGGGCATTTTAGTCATTCCTGAAGTATGTGAGAAATATTTCTGTTACGATAGCTCTACCTACATGCAGGGTAAATGCGCATGCATGCAACCGAGTGCTTTTACATTATTAAATATGTTAAAAGAATGGAAGAAAAAAGAACTTAGAAGGTGAAATAGAGAAAGACAGACAAAAGAAGCATGAATTCCACATGCTCTAAGACTTCAGATGTCATATTTGATAAACCCAAGGAGATGTGGGCATGATTTGCTGCACTGATTGTTACTGGTTCATACCAATTGTACATATCCGTGCATACAAATCGTACCAGACAATACCAATATCGAGCTAGTATGCAATAGAAGGGATATTGAGTGTCGGTACATTGAATTGGTGCATGTACCAAGTGTACCAACACAGTAATAGAATGGTACTAGTATGGAGCTTGGTACCGAGATGACGAATCTTGGATGTAGGTAATATGGATGGATGCTTTTGTGGTGATAGAGGAAACATTTTGGGAGATACTCATCATGCCATTAATATTTTATGGGTTTGAACAATATGCTGTAAAAGGGTCTAAGCATATGAAATGTCCTTGTCTATTTTATTTGGAACTTTATTACTTCCTTTAGATATTGCTATGGTATCTTGATCACTATCACAAACTTTTAAAACAATGAAGGCATGAGGCGAGTAGCTAGCAGGCGCTCAATGCTTAGGGTCAAGATGGGTGCTTCAGTGACAGCTTGACCCCAACCATTGCTGCTACTAGTGGCCCAGCAGTGGTAGTCCCATAAGAAGTAGAACCACTACCACTAGAGGCATCATAGGCACTAATGGCAGTAGCAGAAACCACCATTGGTGGTGCTGCAGGCACCACTAGCAACAACAGACTCAACACTATTGCTATTGGTGCTAGTCCAGGAGTCCATTAAAAAATAGAAAGAAAAAGAGAGAAAATAGAAGAAATAAAGGAAAAAACTTGCCTTGGTGATCCATTGCCTTTCACCATTTGCTGCTTCACCACCAGGTCCACCACTTCCACCTCATGACTTCATCACCATGGCACCTCCACGGCCCTTTGTTGTTTTTTGCTCATTGCTTGAAGTTGATTGGCGACCACCATCAAGGCTCCACCAAACCACCAGGATTACTAGGATTACCATTTTGGGGATGAATGGATGAGAATAATCAAGGATTTGAGAGAGACAAAGGTGAAAGGGTAAAGGTGATATTGAATGGATCAGGTTCGTTGACTTATGTGGTAGTTAGGTAACCCGTTCAGCCTGAATCCAGTTCACATACCTGCCTGAGTGCCTGCCCAGGTCATGTGCTTTAAGCATGGATTTACCTAGGCACCCATCTTGTGGCAGGCTGATTTCTTGGGCCACTCAACCTAGAGAATTAGGGGCCCAACTTGCTTAAAGTAGGTGTCTAGGCAAGCAGCCAACCCATTTCTTAAAAGAGTCAATTGATGCTTTCAAGTATTTTCTATATGTTTTAAATGTAAGTTGATGTTTGTATGAAAGATTTCCACTTCAACACACCAAATGCTCACTTATATTTCTAAAGGATAATGCAGGAAGTAGTTGTATAGATCTAGGATGTATGTACTTGACCTTAGCTCTAATTAGTTTTACATTTTGATGGGCCAATTAAACTATAGAATGTAATTATAAGTATTTATTTATTATTCATTGTCACATTTATTAGTATTTTTTGTATGAAATGTACAAAGAATGCTAAATGACTATGAATTTGAAACCAAGATTTCTTTGCACGTCAAATAAACAAAAGTATGATTTTTTTTAATGAAGAACTTGGAGATTCACATAGACATATTGTATTTATATGTATATGTGTGTGTGTCAATTAAACACGAGTGTGATTTTTTTTATAAAGAACTTGGAGATTCACATAGACATATATATATGTGTGTGTGTGTGTGCGCGTGCATGCATGCTCGCAGGCGTGCGTGTGCATGCGTGCGTGTGCGCGCGCTATGTACTATATACACTTATATGTGTACGTGTGCATGCTATGTACTATATACACTTGGACATAATAAAATACACCTACTTATATATGTATATGTATGTGTGTATGTAAGTACTATATATCTCTACTATTAAATGAGAGAAGGTTTCGTAGCTAGATCTCCCTTGGTGCTTGGACTCTTTAATATAGCTGATTTTTTCTTTTTTGGGAAGTGCATTTTAAAGTCCCTCTAGGAGAAATAAGGGGGCCTACATGCTTTTGTGCAGTTCCTCTTCCCAATCAGAGAGGAGATAGAGAGGGGCAGAACATAGAGTGTCCACGTCTCTCAATATTTCTTTCTTTTTTATCTTTTAATAAATTTGAACTACTCTTTTTCAACTCATTATAAAAAGAGGTTGACAAGGGAGAGTCGGGATTAACCCATGTTCTCCCTTTCTATAACTCCATATTTGGAAAAAGAGCTCCCTAATATTTATTCCTTTTTTTAGTTTATGTTAAATGTTCTTTTAACAAACTCCTTAACATTTATTCTTTTGGCAAATTCACAACCATTCATATTTTCTCACATGCCTCAATATATAGATTAGGATCACAACTATTTCTCCCTCCATGGCGTCATATCCACCTATCCATCCAGTCATGAGCATAACACATGCCAAACACTGGTATAATGTACATATATATAGAAAGAGAGAGTGTGTGAGAAAGAGATGGCCTATGCTCCTCGCAAGAGGAGAGAGTATCAACTTCTCTCGATTCCAAAATCAATAGTGGGCATCCAAATTGAAGATCCACATATTTTGAGTGTCTGTAACCTATGCATCAAGTGGGTGCAAAATTGAATGGATCAAATGATATGAGGCCATGTTTTGCCATGATCTAATTAGTAAAATCTATTTAGTCTTGATCTGCAAATAGATACATAAGTTCCTATTGAGTGGAGAGGGTATCTACTGTTCTCCATTCCAAATTCAATGATGAGGCATCCAAATCGAGGACCCACACATTTTGGTGATCTCTAACCTAAGCATCAAGTAGGTGCAAAAATGAGCAATTAAAATGATATAAGACCATGTTTTGCTATGATTTAAGTGTTAAAATCTGTTGATTTTCAATCTATACTTGTTTAACATGTATGGATCTTGATCAATGAGATGGATTCTCAATTTAAATTCTTTATTATGTATTTATAGCATACTAGCACAGTACAAATTGTTCCTTTTGCGATATGATGCATAGGTTAGGGACTGCCAAAATATTTGACTTTTGGCTTGTAGGCACTTTTAGCAGTATAGATCATTATCAATAGTGTGGACATTCGATTTGGATACTCCATTATTGGTTTTGGAATTGAGAGTATACATCCTCTCCTTTTAAGAGGAGTATAGCCCATCTTAGATATCTGTGTTTGTATCTGCATTAATATATAACCAAGTTGATTATTTTTTCTTAAAGTTCAAACATTTGAAGAAAACTTTGCTTGTAGGGCCTAATACTCAAACCAAGATTTAAGCATGGTTTCCCATGAACACTTATTCATCTACCAACTAGCTATATGAGATGAAACTTTCACATCTTCTCTCTCTAATTCTTTTGTGATCCAAGTGCTTATTAGAAATAATATTGGATTTTGTTTTTTTCTAGTATGTTTAGAATGTGATGGTCACCCATAATGCCATGTCATTCACTTGTTTGCTACCTCCCCCCCTCCCGCCCCCCCCAACAAAACCAAAGAAAGGAAAAAACAGCAAACACTCACATTGTCTCTCTCGACGTATAAATTAAAAGAAACAAGGATTGGAGATTAAGTCATGGGACATTGATTTGAAACTTCAAGGATGATTTAGAGCAAATTTCTAATAGCGTGTTCCATATGGAAAATGCTGCTAGTCCTTAACATGCTGGCCTATATTGGATTTTTGTTTCTTTTCTAGTATGTTTAGAATGTGATAGTCACCCATAATGCCACGTCATTCACTTGTTTGCTACACCACCCCACCGCCCCCTCTGCTGCCCAAAAAAAAAAACAAGAAAGGTGAAAACAGCAAACACGCACACACTCTTTCTTGACGTATAAACTAAAAGAAAAACAGGATTGGAGATTAAGTCATGGGACATTGATTTGAACTTCAAGGATGATTTAGAGCAAATTTCTAATAGTGTGTTCCACATGGAAAATGCTGCTAGTCCTTAACATGTAGGCCTATGTCATTATATCTGTATACTGACTTGTACCAATGCGTATTCTTTGAAGCATGCCATATATTTTGTCATGTAACAGTTCAGGCCTTTATCTGGGCTTTGCTCATTAAAACCCTTGCATGATAACTCAAATAACTTTGCTTCTATATTGGATAATCCTAGACTCTAACCATCAATTTGCTGTTTTTTTGAGGATTCGAAGCCAGGATTCACTAGTTGGATGCATTTAGGTACAAAATTATTATTTTGTATCAGTCCAAAAGGCTAACAATACCAATTTTCCATCTTCTTTTAAAAATTATTTCAAGCATTTTTTTTTGTTCTTTAAATAGTCATTCTTATTGAGGAAATTGATGATATGTATATATATAACCAAGGATTCAGATCATAGCACGACACTGAGATGGGGTACCATCTCATATGTCAAGACAGGACCATCTCACTAGCGTCCCAACGTCCTGATCGGGATGTCTTGAGACATCTTTTGTCTCAAGTGTCGGAACAGAGTGGGATGACAACACGTCCTGTCCCACGGAGAAATCGAGACACTCCCGTCTTATGGGATTTAAAATCTTAATATAAACACCATATGTCTAGGTCCCTGAGAAGAATTGTTGGGCTTGAAGAATCTTAGGTGGTGGATCTTTAGATAGGTGGTGATGAGATCTGGGTGATGATGTTCAGTGACTGGTTGAGAAGAATTATTCTGCTATGATGTCTAGCTACTGGTTGGATGAGACTAGTATGATTTTCACTCTGAGTTTGGTTGTCTTTTATATATGTATATGTATGCACCAACAAGTATGTGAACCTCTACTGCCATCATGGCTAACCCACTCCATACTCATGCAATAGGTGTTACATGTTCTGGTAGCGGTTTTTATGTACAAAGCACTGCATTTTATGGCACACACGGTATGTAGGATGGCCATTGAATTAATATTACTTATACGTAGGCATTTAATAGTATTAGCGATATGCATAACCACCTACTATGTGTTTTTCTTTTCTTTTGAATATGCAACTATAGTCTTCCCTCTTATAAAGTTTTTCATACATCGTAAACTTCTGTTGTTATTGTGTGAGGATGATTTCACAATCTTAGCTTATGCTAACTTGATATTACTCTATTTACATATTAACTAGCAACTAACATATATATTAGGATAGGATAGTTTGTGATGTATGGATAGCAAGAGGGTGTTTGGTTGTGGGGAGTTAGGACCTAGAATGGCAATGGAATGGATGAGTCCCATTCCAATTCCAATTTCAGAGTGGAATGGAAATGGGCCGATCCCCCTAAAATCCAATCCTGACTCTCTCCTAAGGATTCGAATCTCCATTCCAATTTCGATTCTGATTCCGAGCACAAACCAAATGCTTCGGGAGATATGGCCATTCTAATTCCCATTCCAATACTTTACCATTCTGATTCTGGTTCCAGTCGTGAACCAAACACCCCTCTAGTGTAGTTTGTAGTTATTGCCTTCTGGAGATTTACAAGAAGGGAACAACACTACTTCATCTTATAAAGTTACTGCACTTATAAAGTCACTATCTACAAAGATTCTTTAGAATAATTGAAGTCATTATAAACACTAAACTGTAAATTCTTTGAGGCAAATCAACTTGTTATACCACTCATGCCTTAAGAACACTTTAATGTAATCCTACATTTAGTAAGGCAAAAAAATGGAATTAGTTATATCAAATTTCTGTGTTGAGTACATTCTGAGTTATATTACATGCATCTCATACATGCAAAACTTAGTTTGATTGATTGTTAAACCTACTTATAGACAGCCATGTTTTACCAAGATGTGCTATCTAATTCAAATTAGTGCACATGCAAATTTATGTTTATGTATGTGCATAT
>KE504892.1:177146-191253 GCA_000441515.1 Elaeis oleifera | reverse complement strand
TCTCCCTCCCTCCCTTCCTCTCCCTCGCCTTCCTCCCCTTCTCCCTCTCGCCTGTTTCACCGGATTCTCAAACCGAGGGGGAACCAGCCCCCACTATGGCTAGGTACCTCCCAAATTGGACAGTTCAATGTGGTAGAGTATTCTCTGGTCCATGCTGAGTTCTAGCTTTGGACTTTCTTGTTTCCACTTGAATCCAAGGTTAAACCTAGCCAAAGAGTTTGTATTCAGAATCTGTTCTAGTCTGGGCATGCCTTAAACAATGCAGGTGGGTCCAAGCTGTGTGTATTCCAAGCTAAGCTTGATCATCTAGTAACCATGTGCACATAATTTGTTACTATGTTGTGTAAGAATCATTACATTTTGTTCCTGTTATTTATTTATCCATTTGTTCATTTTTGGGAAAGAGTTGGGGAACTGTTAACAAATTATACAGTTATAACTTTGCTGTAGTTGGACATCAAGTCCAGCTTTTGAAGTGAAGAATCCCTAGTTGAATAAGGACTTCAACATCCATTCCTAAGCCCTAGTATACCCTACAGCCCTAGTATAATAGATAGCCAAGGTATCAAGCCTTGTGGAAAATTACAATGCCATCTGCTGAGTTGCCAATGTAGCACCATGTCTTCCACCCAGTCTGCCAGTTGATTCTCATCACTAGAAAAATGGGAAATCCTCACATCCTGGAATGCAGACTGTTCTTCCTCTTTAGAAATAAGGAATATATGCCGTGGATGATCAGCCTGTAGCCACTTGATGACTGTGCCAGAGTCCCCTTCAATTGTAAGTTTATTAGCATGTAGACTGAAAAATGTGACACCATCCTGTCAAATAATCTTGGGCAAAGATTTTGCTTATCCTTCAGCATAATGTATTAAGTTCTTTCTACTTTTAGTATTCAAAATCCAATCCATTGCTATGTTGGAGCAACTCTTAACCGAGATATGATATTCTTAAAGATTCTTATCACCACCACAACATCTTCCTCATGATCCGTGAAGCTCTTTCATTTCCATTGATTGCATAGGTAAATCAATAAGGCCAATCAAACAGTTTGCTTCTTGACGATTTCTAACTATAAATTCAGCCCATGCTTTTTTAGCGATATCTTTAACTCCAACTTAATCTTGAGCCATTTCTCTGTTGAGGGCATCCATTTGTCAGGAACAAATTTGGATCTGAATGCCCTAGAGAAAGAGTTGATGAAGATAATCAATTAGATCCTTTTTACCTCTCTGCAATGTCCACATATAATACACTATTTGCATGTTGGATGTATTTTAGTTTTATGTATACATCTAGCATTCTTTAGGAAAGGAGCTTAAAAGAAACTATTTACTTTCATATGCTATGCTTTTACAAGAAATTAACATGCATATAAAGACCAATAATGTGCTTAGAAACATCTACCCCAGCTTAATAGAGACACCTCAATGTAGAGGAACACTAAATTCTTCAGCAACTTGGAAAGGGAAGCCTCTGAAGTCTGCATCATTTCCTTAATCTCTTATATTTCCAAAATTCTACCATCTGTATAATGTGAAAGCTATCATCTGTTTTCTTCATTAAAAAAATTTCTTGTCTTTCTGTTTGTTAAAATTATGTGGATAATCCAGTGTGGATCTGCAGAAAATGTCAGTCTTAAACATTTTGAGAAATTCAGTCGGAGGATAAAGGTTAGAATAGCAGTAGAGTTGTATGACCTTGACTTGAGATTTATATGGATTTATATCTTAACAGATTAATTGTATCCTGTATGTAAAGCATTTTTGTTGGTGAATCACCAATTCTGGTGAGACCAACATATGTGTTTTAGAGGTTTTTGTCTCTTGATTTTCTTACTTCAAAGGAAACATATTATAGCATAACCAAATTTCAGACCTATGGATTGGATGAGTTTCAATCTCCCAATAAAGAGTAAGTGAAAAATCCTACTATTTCCTCTTGAATTCGGACCTGATTCAGACCAGAGCTGGAAAGAATTAAATGCAACCTAACTAGTTCGACCCAGCTAGTTCTAGTTGGATTTTTCAAGCTTGAACCCACATCCACTGTCCTAAGCCACTTTCAGCATGCTAATTCTTGATTCAATATAGGTTCATGTGTCTGTTTAACTTGAAAGAGTTAATAATTATCAAACTCTAATTTCTTAGTTTTTATAGAAAAGATAAAATACAAGGATATAAAAGGGTTAAAATCCATCGTGACCTTTAACATCTTCAATCCTTAGATGTGCTTTGATTTTGTGTTGAATCTGGAAGCATGCTTTTCTATTTGTTTTGTGAATATGATTCATGGAAAATGCCTAGCCAAATAGTATATCAGTCAATAAAGCAGTATCCTTAAGTGTAAGGCTACAGTTATCAACTTGCACCTTCATGTCACAGCATATGTGAAGGACTTTTTTCTTCATTGAGATTGCAATGTTATGTGTACTATCTCAAATATGGTTATAGTATAACTGCAATGTGGTCCACACCACATTTTTGCTTAATGAAGACTCGGTTCACTTGTCATGCAAGTCGATTTATTTTCTTCCAACAACTTCATCATTCTTTCATGTTTAACACTCATATAGGATACTTATAAACTTAATCTAGAAATGTGGCACTAAGGTGGTTAATGTTTTGTTCGTATCTAGGCTCTTATGATGTGAACTGGAGTGCAGACAATAGAATTTGCCCCTGTTGTTTTCATTATTATTTATTTTATCTTGGCCTTAGACAACATCTGTGGATCATAGTTGTTTTGGAGTGTTATGGCTTATTGACTTGATGGAACAACTGCTTGTTTTGCAGGTGGTCAGCGTATGTTGTTGATGGTAAGATAAAAGTGCTTAATGTTGAGAAAGTCCCTTCAGAATTCAAGGTTTCCGGTGGTGAGGTAATCTTGGGTCAGTTTTGATCTGTTTGGGGGTCCATGCATCTTTGACTGTAATATGCTTCTGGGTGACAAATAGAAACCTAAATAAGTGAAACTTATGAAGGGAGCAACGAACTCTGCCTTAAAATTCTTGTTCGGTTTTGTTATAATAACTACATCAATCATGATACTTTTGTCATTGTTGATGGCATTTTGTTGACTGTTATCACATAGAGACAGCCTGATTCCACATGCCCATGACAGGATATTGTTGAAATCCATGCTAAGCTCTTCATACCATAGTCTATTTATAGCAGCAGCAAGGAAAACTTCAAATTTCACGTGATAATATATAATTTGGCCTAATTGAACTCCTCACGCCACTAGTAGTCATGGCCAAAAACTCATTAGGGTATCTGTTTACCTATTTACTGCATCTTTTCATAGAATGTGCCTATGTAGTATGGAATTGGTTGGCATTCCAACCTTCGTTAAAATACGGTATTATGTTTGGAGCTACTAGACGTCTGCATATTGGTTTTGTTGAGTTGCTTCTGGCGGGATCGTATATTTTGTTGACACTAGCAACTTGATGAGATGGTCTACTTGGTGCTTGCATCTTTGTTTAATAAGCTAAGTTATTTGTTAAAGGTGTGTTGTTTGTATGTAAGAACACTGTTTTGGGATTTAAGTGTCATTCAGAATTACATTTATGGTCTTAGATGGATGTGTATTTTTCCTTTTTAGTAGAAAGGAGATGATTTCATTTAACAATTTCTTTTGTACAATATTATTGGTTCTTCTCCATCTCAATAATAAATTTACAAGAAAGATAAAGAGGAACTAGTCCAAGTTACAATATGTATTGGCTGCATGTTTGGCCAATGAAGGAGCACACTTGTTCGACAATAATAAGATACTCAAATTGAATGCAATTTCAGGATGAGATTTCTATTAACAGGTAATTAATTGTCTAAATTGCTAAGGGTACTTTCTAGTGGTTGGCTTGTCACTGATTATTGAACATGCTCTTAAATTTTAGTTGTATGAAACTTGGCGACAAACAAGCAGTTGATAATTTGATTTTAAGCAAGAATTCTATTTACAAGTTGAAGGGGGGAGAGGTTAGCACCTTTAAGACCTTTGATTTTCTAGCCTTCAAAATGCGCCATAAAAATAGTACCAGCAAATAGGTAGATTTGAAACCAAACTGATTTAAATAGATTTTTTATAAATGAAATCATACCCGATAGTTTATAAGAATGGAATTAAATTGAATGAGCAATTTGATTCAGTTTCAATTCAGGCTATTGGCTCGAGAATTTACCATTTCTGGTTTAGGTTACATCAGGCAAGAACATAACCCAAACTATATACGATAAATTTTCATGGCACTGTTATAATTTTTTGAGGCTTACACTTGTATGAACCCAATATTAAAACAAGTTAGCTAGAATGACAAACCAAACTTATTTACCAAGCCAATAGTTAAATAAATAAACGGTCAATTTTCAGTTTACTAAGCCAATATTATTTACTAAACCCAATATTTTCACTAAAAAACCTAATTTTTAAACATAGAGGTCACTTTTCAGGTTTGGGTTGGTCTTTTAAAAGTCCAAACTGAACATTGATTCTTTGGTTTGAAAGTTTTTCAAATTAAACCGAACTGACTAAAGAAAAATTGACTTAAAACTGAAATGAAGTGACCTGTTCTACTCAAGTTCGCATTTCGCTCAGACTTCAAGTAGATCTAATGATTAGACAAAACCAATTTTAATCATCAATCATGATCTTTGAGCACGGAGATTGGGACGAGAACAAAACCAAACTGCTTGGATACAATCTAAGAACATGTTTGGCAATATCCCACCGGATCTAGTGGACTTGGTGGGAAAGCAGGAGAGAGAAAGAGAGGGCTGTAGGATTTAAATTTTTTTGAAAAAAAAGGCCTCAGGAGATGTTTTTTTTTTTTCTCTCTCTCTCCTGATTGGGTGGGAACCAGGCCCTGCGATCCCTCTCCCTCTCTCACTGCCATTGTCTCCCTCTCTTCCCCTCTCTGTTGCTTTCCTCCTCTCTGGCCCCAGACGGATTTTGGCAGATCGTTTCCAAATATGCCCTAAAAGAACAAATGTTCATGCATTTCTAAGCCTTGGAAGCACTTTGGATATGTGGTTACTTTTTGGACATGTGAAGAGGATGCTATTTGTGCTCTCTTGAAGAATTTTTTTAGCTAATTTGACAATAAAGGGACCACGAGGTGTGTTGATCCATATCCGAGATATCTTTGTGCCAACCCCCCTGCTGTGTGACCTAATAGTTGAAATTACTGCTTGTGATGATTGCATCAAACAAGTCCAAAATAAAGTCATTGTTCCAATTATTTGTTGAGGGTATGATCAAATGACTTACCTTTTAACATTCATGGATTTCTCCTAGGAACAGCCATGAAGTTGGGCAAGGTAGGGAAACATGACTCAAGAATGCTAACGAATTAACCAGTCCCCACTTGCCAATCTATTTAGCAAAACCATCCACCAATGGCACAAGAAAGAATTGCATGCTGCCCTGTTGACTATCTTTATAGTTGTCAATTCAGAATATGAGTTGAAGTCTCTTGTAGGGGATCTGAACCTAGATATTCTTGTCTTAGATGCTTATGACAAATTATTAATTAATTTTTATTTGCTCAAAGAAAATACTCTAATTAACCTTTAATGAAGGTCTTACTTTCTCGAAGGGAGAATAGACTTTTATGAGCCTTCACAGTGCACAAAATTTGCTGCAAATTTCTTTTAAAATAATAATTAGGAAAAAAAAAGCACCCACAATCGAAGTTGGCAGCAATTGTAGGTGATTGAATGTGACAAACATAAAAGTGATCTCCTTGTCTAATCACCTACAGTTGGTTGACGCATGAATAATCAGTGACAGGATTGAACCATTTAATCAACAGAGAGAAACTTACAACCAATGAACCTAGAGGTAATGGACATTGCAATGACACTGAAGGGATTGGTGAAGCATGTGGAAAAGAGAGTGTGTGACCAGCTATGATGAGGTATGGACGAGCGATGATGGCAATTGTACTGACAAGCAGAACGACTAATTAATATGGGATAGGGAATGAAGCAGATGTTAGCGGTGAATTATAAAGACATGATCAGCTAAAAACTGTTGCAACTGTTTTCACCATTTATCTTCTTTTTCTTTCTGTGAAGCAAGAGTTTTCCACTAGAACTCGCGAGCACCATATTTAGGAAGAAGGCAAGTTGGTTGATTTTAGCTTTATAATCAATTTTTGTGCAACATCTAATCCGTTATTTTTTGTAGCTTTTGCATCCCTGACTTGGATTTTGCTTTTTAATATCATTTCTTACATTTGATTTTGTTGACTTTGTAGAGGAGTCATCACTTGTGAGGATAATTACTACCTGAGGAAGTAATAATTTCTTTTTTTTTAGTTTTAATTTCCAGCATTCAGGTTTCCCACGACACTTTATTCACTTTGATCAAAGCAAATCCTATGAAGACTTTGTATAAAATTAAGCATGACTTTTCTTTAGAAAAGAAAGAAGTGTCCATGGTCTAATCTTCCTTCACTCGATCTCCTTTCAAAATGTAAACGAGAAGTTGCATTCATGGCCAATAGTCATGGTTTTGGAACATCTCTACATCTTGTTGTTAGGAAGATTTGTACTTTTATGCTAGAAATTTCTAAAATGGATGAACAACAAGGTTCTGTGACCAACTTTTGAAACATATTGTTGTTGATATCACCCAAAATGTTGAGCTAATGGCATGCAAAATCGCTAAAGAAATGCCTGTGTCTAAATGTCACGCAGGCTAGAAAGTCATTCAATTGTTGTGGTTTAAAGCAAGTTCTCCAGATTGTTAATGTATAACTTCCCGTCCTTGAAACGTCTTTCTGCGAATCCTTCAGGTTGTGGATGCCACCAAAAGCACAATTTGACAGGAGAAATAAAATCACAGGTACAAATGGAAATTTGTTGGAGGCCCAACCTCTCGTAGCCTAGAGCAAATGAGCATGTCAGACTTGGCCTGCCATAAGAGGCTTTAGACTCTCTTCTGCAAGGAACCTAGGCAATGAAGGATAGTAATATTGTATACTTTGCAACCAACAGCGATACCACTCCCGTAACCACTAATACATACAAGCACACACCATTGTGCGTACACAAACATGAGGGGCCGAAAATGTTCACAAGATGTTGCTCATCAGTTGCTTTTCATCTGTCAATGGTACATAACAAGCTACATCGACCATCACGAAGCTTCGCATGCATGGGATTACATATTTTGAAACAAATCAGGAGTTTTGACCAAAAAAAAACAGAAGTTACACCATGGCACCTTGTGCACAAAGATTCTTGAAGATTGAAACAACAGTAGCTGCTCCCTCCAAAATGAACAATCTACTTTCCTATCATCAGGCCACAATGACGACTGATTCTGGCTGGCTTTTCTGCGCTTCGGAGGAGTTTTAAGACCAGTGTCTTGCTAGGAGGATGCCGTAGCTGGACCTGAGCATTGGATATTTACAAATACAGGCTTTGGAGTAATTGAGCTAGGTGGTTTCCTATCATATACTAAATTAGAGAAGTCAATGCTCTTCTAACTGATAAAAAGCAGACATTTTCTTCAATGTTCTACGAATAATATCAATACAGCACATATTTTCTCTATTTCAATCCTGTAGTTCCTTTTGGCATGTGGTTATGTACACAAAAGAAAATGAGGGCACACAGCATCATCAGTAAACTAAGATCAATTCGATAAGAAATCAAGGACCCCAGGATATTACAGCAATACCTGTCATTGTTCCTTCTTTTTCGTCTTCACGAAGGGCACTTAATCCGGGCTTGACATCACCATGTAATGCCAACAAATCATCTAAACAAGGTCCTCTGAATTAGCAGTACCTCTCATTGTTTCCTTCTTTTCGTCTCAGCGAAGGCATAGCACTTAATCCAGGCTTGACCTCACCATGTAATGTCAACAAATCATCTGAAACCAGGTCCTCTGATACTCTCTTTGTACCTTGTTGTCCAGAAATTGAACCCAAGTCCAAATTCTGAGTATCTTCAGAAACACAGGACATTTCCCCCAAGGGCCCGAGTGAATCCATGACCGGACTTGCAGCTGGCTGAATTGCTTCACCTTGCAGGTCGCTTTCATCCATGCAGAACCCACCTCCACTGCGAAGGTAGTCATTAGATAAATTGCCCTTAAGGGGACTTTCTTTGCCACAATCAAGGCCAGCGGCTTCTCCAACCCAATCCTCATCTTTGCCAGCTGAATCCTGCATTTGGCCATCGCCTGGCTGGAATGCCCCCCTTGTTCATCGCTTTTATCCGCACAAAATCCACCACCCCTTAGCAGGTAGTCTCTTGAGAGGCTATCCTTGGAGTGGCTCCTACCTATGTCAGGGATAGAGTCTCTAATTGTCCCATTACCATCTTCCTCAGCCAGTTTGTGCTCCGCTGCAACTTCATGCAAGTCATTTCATCCATCTGGTTTGATGAAACATTAAGCTCATCAACTTCTAAAACATCTTCTGCATATTTTACATGCTTCCGTGGCCGCTTTGACTGGAAATTTAGCAAGTGCAGAGGATCAAAATAGCGTAAATAGAACAAAAAATGTGGCAAGACTGAAAGCTATTAACTTAGGATATTTTACAAGGGCATTGCACTAAACAGATACATAGATTAGCTTTATGTACCATCAATTAGCACACCCATCAATACAGATTTATAACAGCTGTGGAAATGCCCCTTAGAAGATTCAAAAGAGCTACACCAGCTCAATGATCATTATCATCATGAAAGTAGGTGATATTGTATCTAAGGTTGTCTCACCAGAACAACTTACAGAACTTTTGAGGCATAGGAAGAGTGCTATGCAACCACCATATTAAAGCCTTACCCAGTTATTTGGGGATTTTAAGAATCAATCTTCCCCGGAAATATTTTAGAGAAATCCTTTCAAATATTTTAAACAACAGCAAGTGTGAATAATTATGTGAAAGAGAAGATGAGCACATTCAACAACAAATAACATACAGGATTGTGTAACTTACCCTGCGTAATTCTGATTTGGCTGCTGGTACCTCAGTGTGACTCTCTGAAGCACCTGTGCAAGCAGTATCATCACCAGGTTCATGGTTAAGCATTTCTTCACTTATTCCTCTTCCTCTTCCTCTGCCTCTCCCTCTTCCTTTCCTTTTCCACTTCCTCTCACATTTTCACACAATCCACTTTGATTACTTCTTCCAGATTCATCAAGAAAACTGATTCTGTAGCCACATCCGCTGGATGCATATTTTTGCTCTCAGTGTTCTGTTTTCTTGGATGCTTTGAGACTTGCCTTCCTTGTTTAATCTTAGCATTGGAACAATTATCAGATGCACTTCCCTCAGGTATAGAAGGGCTTAATCTTCTTTTTTTCTGGAACTGGAGCCTTCTTGTACATGATCATCTGTCAAATCCGAAGAACAAGTGCTTGTAATTCCTTTTAGGCCTTCTTGATTCGCTGACTACGAATCTTTGCGAATCTCTCATTAAATGTATAAAATGCCTCCAGCCGCAGCTGAGTCTGTATGAGAGAACAAGAGCAACAGAAGCTGCATCAAAAAATGTAGAACACATTTCCTGTCTTTGAGCATCAGAATCAAACACCTACAGCACTGCTAGTTCACACCATGGTGCCAACATCCGGTCAGCAAGAGCAAAGTGATGGAAAAGCAATTATTATGTTCTGAAAAATCATCTCAATCGAGTAAATCATAGAATCATTGTGTATTGAAATGGTAAAGTTCACTTTTGTAAAATATAAACCTCACTTTTACCACTCGACCCTAATTACTTTCCAATAATTATAGATTGGGAAAAAATAAAAAACTTTGAACTAAAGAGTAAATCGGCATAACCATAGTAAACTAAAGATTTTTCTTTAGGGACCAGATGATTTCTAAGTTTCTAGCATTTAAACTTGCAGCCTAAACCTTTAAATCAACGGTTCACTGCATCCCTTATATGAAAAGATCATGGCTCAATACCTGCCATAATTCACCTTTGAAGAGGCATATGCATGACTTCCCTACAACACACAGAAAATAGAGAACAATACCCCTGGAACAAAAGTCTACAGATAACTTTAAAGCTATATGCCTGAACAGGAGTGTGAAGAAGATTATTAAGAAACAAATATTTTGCATTATTTTCTCACAATAATAACAAATCCATTTGTTATTTCCAGGAAATGTGGTCTTCACAACACTAAATAACACAGATGGTAAATTACTCGAGAAGATTACAAATAAGCATAAAAACTATAAAGCTTTCACTTTCAATGCAGTAATTTCAACATAAAAGTTGAAAATATAAGCAGACAAACTATGAAAATATAAAGCAATTCCAAGCAGAATAGCAGTAGGAAGACGTACAAACTCAGGAGCAACATGAAAATCAATTATGATGAATTAGATATTTTGTGAAATAGAAGGTAGGGAAGAGGAGACAGACAAACTAGAGAAATTCTAATGGAAGGTGGGAATAGAGGCAGGCAAGCTATATAAATCTCAAAGCAGTTCCAAATAAGGTATCAGCACATTATGAACAGCTTAGCAACAATAATCAATTAAGAGGAATCAAATCATCAGTCATATTAAATAACTGGTATAAGGCATTTACCTCGTGTTTGTTGTACTCCTTTAAAACAGGTATAAGCAATTCATCAGCCTTCTGGTTACCCCACCCAAACCTTTCCCAACATAACCTGAATAACCAAGGTGTCAAAGAAAAGTATAGTGTTATACATAATTGTAAGATGGAATTTAATACACCAGTCTTGTTCTTTTTTCCAGTTCAAATTTTTTCCACATATTTCTCCTTATCCTTGTCATCTTCTGTCTTAAAGTCTTTAGTTTTGTTTTCAGATAAGGAAACCTTTTCAGATCTGACCTTATACCAACTCCCAACTGTTGTTTCATGAATCCAAAATCCTAATCAATGCTAACCTTGACATTTTTTAAACAAGAAAGCACATGTTCAATAATATATCTTTCAATATAACAGAAAATTCGGCTAGAAAGACACAATGGATGGCAATGTATCACTTGAACAGCCAAAATGCAGAATCATATTTTTTCATAAAGTAAATAGATGAATTCATGGAACAAGCAACAAGTAGATCATCTTCACTTGTTAAAAGGATCCATTCTTGCTTCATAAGATAAGATACCAAATAAGGTGACGATGCCAAAGTCATGGCAAGAGCACTCCAAGATGCCATGGTATATGGCTTTAACAAAGCATAAGAAAAAGATATAACGACTCAAGGCCTTCAAATATAAGAAATATATAAGCAACTAGTTTCCTTTAAAAAAAACTAGATGATGTTTAAATCTAAAAAAGAAAGAGATATTAAACAATATACATACAGAAACCTGCTTCTTCCATCTCTCAAAACAAACTTGAATGGGAATGAAAAGTTCTACAACCTGACAATGGTTGCTTGTATACAAATGATTAGAATTTGATATGGCCTCAAGTTCTGTTCCTTAAGTAACATTATTATGGGTACAACAATCACTGCCAGATTATGTACCAAAAAACAATCAATGTCAGATTCTCCAATGAATAGCCTTTGTCCTTGTATCCAGTAAACTAACATTTACTTCGATCTAGAATTTTTAAACAGCTGATGGTTTCCTTTGGAAGGACATGACAAAACCATTTCAGAATTAGACTTGGATAATCAAAAATTTAAAGAAATGGAATTCCATAGGCACAGCCACTAACAGCTGTTGTAAAAGACTATTTCTAGTCTGTAGACACCTCTGATAAGGTCTCAATAAGCATAATATGCCTATAAAGACCACCTGATCAAACCAATAAGTTCATAAAAGAATTCTTAAAGCAAATTACATTACCTCATATTCAACCTTATGCACCATCTACAGAATCAAAATATAAATCTATTAAGTATAAACAAATGGTTTGGAACTAGCACCAAAGATGTATTTTTTAATATAATAGTTAAGTAGGGCTAAAGACATTTCACATCAAGATAAAATAATGCCTTTTACAGTTACAAAGTTAGAATCTATTATAATTAGAAATTAATACTTAAAACAAGAAGTAATACAAGATGGTCCTAAACAATTGAAATGGAAACTCTTAAAATCCCTTTGTGAATCACAATAAAGTAATGCTGACACTCACCTGCGAAGAAGAACCAAATCTGGCTTTCCCCATGAGAAAGGCTCTGTTGATTCATCAACTTGTGGAGAAATATATGCAGTAATAACCGACTCACTAGGAAAAGACGGGGGAATATGCCAGTTCTTGCTCACATTTCTCTGTAATTTAATTCACCATCAGACATAACAACTTAATCAATTAATAACAGAAAAATGAAAAGAAAGAAAAGGAGGCAGAAAAATTTAAACTCACATGCTTACTCATGAAGACATCTTTAATGTCTTGAGTGCCGCTAACAGATGGTTGATCAACATGGCTTCCCGAGACAGTTTCTTCAATTGTCGACAGTCCAACATTTTTTCTCATTCCATCTGCATTATCTTTGCTTGCTTTTGACGACCTATTCCTTGAACTGCCTCCAGTATGAGAATCAAGTTTCTCCAGAATAGCTGGATCTGGAGATTCAATCCATTCCCTGAATTTTTAAGGCCATCTTCCTCAGGAAATGCATGTACAACTTCAATGGCATTGACTATTCCGATTCCACTGCATCATAAGATATTCGATAGTTTAGATTTTAAATAGAAATGCCCAATTTTGCACTTTGCAGGTGACAATAGAAATGCTTATTAACCATTATTCCTCAAACAAATGGCACAAATGCCAAGTTCCGAGCATATTTGAGCATCCAGCACTTCAATCTTGGAAAAATTGTTAGAAGAACCAACACTTCCAGACATGTCAGGTACATACATATGTTGCATCATGCAAATGAAGATATGGGGAAAGAGGGTGGTGCTTCAGAAAAAGTGTTAGATTGGAGGGTCTGGCACTTAAGATGACTAAGACTTGGTGCTATTTTTTGTACCTACTGTCCTAGTAACATTCAAAAATATGATCCAAGTATTAATGTTTCTTACTGATATAAGCAGGATGTGTTTTTGGTGACACGGATCAATTATGTCTGTTCATGTCAAGCAAGCATCCAAAAGTTCAGCACTCAAAAAAATCAAGTGTGCAGTAATGCTGATTATGAGACAACAAATTCATATTGGAGAATCCATAGTGGCTGGATATCTTATCCTGAAACCATACTATTAAGTCAACTCAAAAAGAGAAGATTTTCTTGAGATGCCTTTTGGCCTCTTGAGTCAGAGATCATTCGTCCCTTCTGCTAAGATCTCATTTTATACCTCTTGAGTCTTATAATTTTGTGCCTGGTTGACAAAACCTTCAGCGAAAATATTATTCTAGATTCAGGACCAAGGAAGATGAAAATAAATATAAAAGACTTGTCGATGGTGGAATGTAGAGATCCACAAGCCAATCATTGGTGGAAATAAGATCATGCCCCAGAATTAGAAAAACTAGAAATGCAAAGAATATTCAAAGTTATGGAAGGTTAGCATATAGTAAGATAAGAGTGCAGCATAAAATCATTCTACACAAAATATTGTTTGAGAAAACAAGGTAAGAAATTTATTTACAGGAGAAAAGTTGAGATATAAACCACATTGCATTCTTTACAGCTAAGGATTGCACCAGAAGATTTTGAAATCTTGGGGAGCTACAGCACTTTTCAAAATCATTAAAAGAGAATTTACACCATGAGTATATGGTTGAAGGGAGTTCCATAAATGGGTGGACAACAAATTTGTTCGATAGACTTACAAGGTTTTAAGGACTAATAGAATGTCGTGCAAGTGGTGGAACAGTGATACAATCCATACAAATGAGTAAGACAGATATAATTGCAAACTATAGTGGAATCAACTTTAAATAGATTTTGTAATCCACCTTCTATTTTAGCTTATATAATTATGACGATGTCAAAAAATTCTTATCTTGAAAGATATGACCAATATTTTAAATCCAATATCTTTCACTTGAGAACTGAATGAATACACAAACACATGGCATGTAAATGAATAATTTACTTTATAGCTTAGGGTGCATTTGGTTAGCCATTAAAAAAGTATTTTTTTTGCTTTTTGATTTTTAAAAAGTAAAAATCAAAAAGC
>KE504892.1:135288-154818 GCA_000441515.1 Elaeis oleifera | reverse complement strand
GGGAGGGTGGAGGAGCCCATGAGCATTGGGTAGGGTAAATGGAGAGGAGGAGGCCGAGGAGGGTGAGGAAAGAAAAGGGAGAGGAGGCAAAAGAGGGGGAGGGGAAGGGGAGGGCAGTGGCATGGGAGAGGGAGGGCGGTGGCGATAGGTTAGGAGGTGGGGAGGCTATTGACCGGAGGGAGAGGGGGAATGGGAGGGCAGTGGCATGGGAGTAGAAGGGGAAAGGGATAGCAGTAGCATAGGAAGGAAGAGCGATGGTGGGTTTTGAGGGTAGGAGAAGCCGTCAATCGAAGGGGAGGAGGAAGGAGAGGGCAGTGGCATGGGAGGGGAAGGGAAGGGAAAGGGAGTGGCATGGAAGAGAGAGGGCAGCAGTGGGTTAGGGGTGGAGAGGCCATCGGTCGGGGGGAGGGATAGGAGGAGGTGCAAGAGGACAAGGAATGAAGAAGGAGAGGGGGAGGGCGATTGAAGATTACAGTGATAGAGGAGGCAGCAAAAGAGGAGAGGCCATCGGTGGGGGGGAAGGAGGTGGAGGAGGCGAGGAAGGAGGAGGGTTGGAGGCGGAAGAGGAGGAGGGGAGGGCAGCAGCATGAGAGGGGCAATGGAAGAGATGGAAGAAGATGATTTCTTTATTTTTCTTATATACAGCTGGCCCATCCAATTGTTTATGGCCAGTAGAAGAGGACTGCAGTATGGGAGAGGCATCCATACATATTTATTTTATTTTGATTTAATTTATTTTATCAAATTTTATTTAGCAATTATCAATTAATTATACTCATGTACTTGTATCATTTATGTTGGATATTCATCAAGTTTTATTAATTTTTTATTTTTGTATTTTATCTAAATAAATACTAAGGACACTAATTATAATGTGTTAATATAGATTTGTATTAGTACAAAACTCATATCTGCTGATCGTAGTTGGATGAATCATCGACTTAACAATCATGGATATGTTAGAGATGAATTCAAAGTAGAGGTAAAATAGTTCTTGATTTCATATTTCTCAATCCGAATTTGCCTACAGAGATAAAATTAGGTATCCATGCTCAAAGTGTACAAATTTTCTCTTTCATCTATATAAGAAAGGGTTCATAGGGGGATACACCACATGGGATACTCATAGAGAATCTTATGCAGGGCAATCACTAAGTGAAAATAAAGATGTACCTCTAATGGACAATGTAAATTTATATAGAAGCATGGTGATGGATGCATTAGGCCTTGAATTTGATCGGCATGTTGGTGGGTTTGATGAAAAAAGCTTTGAATATGAAAAGTCGAATGCAGAGGCTGCAAAGTTCTACGATTTGCTAAATGATGCGAATGAGCCACTGTGGGATGGTTGCAATAAGCACACAAAATTATCAACCATGCAGCAGCTATTGAATTGCAAATCAAAGTTTAACATGGGCGAGAGTTACTATGATCATATTCTTTTTGTAGTGAAGAATATATTGCCAGAAGATGAGAAATTGACAAGTATTTTTTATAGGATGAAGAAGATGGTGGTAAAGCTTGGGCTTAGTTATGAAAAGATAGATGTTTATATTAACAATTGTATATTGTACCATAAAAAATATGAAGAAGATGTCGTATTCTATATGTGGTCATCCTCGTTATAAATTAAGAACATCAAGTTCTCATAGGTAAAAAGATATATCTTATAAGGTATTGCGTTATTTACCACTGACGTCAAGACTTTAGCAGCTTTATATATCACAAAAATTTCCAACCACATAACATGGCATGCTTCTAATCATTGTAGAAATGGATATATGATGCATTCTGCTGATGGTGAGGCATGGAAGTACTTCAATCATACTCATTCATCATTTGCATCAGATTTGTAAAATGTGCAAATTGGGTTATGTACGGATGGATTTTATCCTTTTAGACAATTTGGTACTTCTTACTCATGTTGACTGATAATTGTTACTATATATAATTTGCCTCCTGGGATGTGCATGAAGAATCCATACATGTTCTTGACTATATTTACTCCGGGCCCAAAGAACCCAGGCAAGCACCTTTGTATTCTTAAGGCCCTTAATAGATTAGTTGAAATGTTATGGAGCATCGAGGTTAACACTTATGATGTATCTAGAAACAAAACTTTCAAATAAAGGTGGCACTTATGTGGACAGTTGTGACTTTCTGACTTATACTATGTTGTCTGGATGGAGTACTCATAGGAGGTTGGCCTTATTGTATAGAGCATTCTAAGTCTATTACACTCAAGAATGAAAAAAGGGCATCATATTTTGATTGTGACCATCCATTCTTATCTGAAAACCATCCTTATGAAAAACAAAGGAATAAATTCAAAAAAGGAGTCATTGTAAAGGACTTGCCACCTCCTCAATTGTTCGATGATGAAATATTGACTCGAGTGTCTGCCCTCCCTAATATCATATTTGAAACAAAATGTGGTAATTAAAAGATAGCTGGATTTGGTAAAGAACATAGCTGGATAAATAAGAGTATCTTTTGGGTGCTTCTCTATTAACATATTAACCTGATTCATCATAATCTTGATGTAATGCATATTAAGAAAATATATTTGAAACATCTTCTATACAGTGATGGATGTTAAGGGCAAAACTAAAAATCACCTAAAAGCTAAAGAGGACTTGAAGAAGTATTGCAAGCATCCGAAGTTAGAATTGGTGCATTCAAATGGGAGGGTTGTAAAACCCAAGGCTTCTCACACACTAAGCAAAGAACAATAAAGAGATATATGTCTCTGGTTAAAGAGTTGAAACTTCCTGATGGCTATGCTTCAAATATATCTCGATGTGTAAATATGAAAGATCTTCGATATTATGGATTTAAGCATCATAATTGTCATGTGTATAGAGAGGTTACTCCTAGTTGCATTTCGTGATATGTTGACCAACCTAGTGTGGGATGCATTAACTGAGATTAGCAATTTCTTCAGGGATGTATGTTTAACAATTCTGTGAGTAAATTATATGGAGACACTTGAAAAGAATATTATGAAAATTCTATATAAACTTGAGAAGATATTCTTTCTAAGATTCTTTGATTCCATGGAGCACTTACCGACTCACCTAACCTATGAGACAAAAATTGATGGGCCCGTGCAATATCATTGGATGTATCCTTTTGAGACGTAAGCCTCCCAAATTTTTATAAGCTTTTAGTTTAACTCTAAGCATGCTAAGTTATCATATGTTAATTTTTAATGATGTTTATATAAATTAGGTATATGCATGATTTGAAAAGAATGTGCGGAATAAGGCTCATGTCAAGGGTTCAATTTGTGAGGTATACATCATACATAAAATTTTACATAATTTTGCTCATTTTATTTTGAACCCAGCATCCAAACAGAGTTAACTCAAGTCCCACGTAGTGATGATGGGAGAGATATAGAACCCATGGAATGTCTTTCTATTTTTTGCCATCTTGATTGACTATTAGATTATGATAACTTCCAAAAGATGATGTCTAATGATGAGTACAAGACTGCACATATTATATTTATTAAATACCTAAGAAATTATGCCATTTATCAAGTAAGTATTAGAAATTTATATTATGAGTAAGTGATTATGTATTTATCCTAATAATCTAACTATAATTAAATTAAGAAAATATGATGAATATCTAATATAGTTGGATCCAAGTATAGATGATGCAGAGATAGAGAGATTATGTGGACATGAGTTTGTAGATTGATTTAGGCAGTTTATAAGTTCAAATTCTTTTTTTCTCATATGGTGATAATGTATATACTGATCATTATTTTATGAATAGATGATAGGAGAAAAGAATCAAGTAGATAGCCACATCATGCAAATAGCGCAAAGCCCTTTACATATGGTAAAGTGCTACAAAGGGTATTTTACAAGTGGCTTCAACTTTCACATACAACTATAACAAAGAAAAGATACAATGAATAGTGGTATTTGTGTGAAAGAAAATTACTATAATGACTATAACATGATTATTATGGCATGTTGGTTGAGATATTAGAGTTGGAATATTTTGGTGTGGAAATAAGATTATCTTATTCAAATATGATTGGTATAATACAAAAAAGAGATTAAGAGTACATCTTGTCATGGTCTAGTTGAAATTAAATACAAATCTAAACTATCCACAAATGAGCCATTTGTATTAGCTTAACAGGCTCAACAAATGTACTGTATGAGTTATCCATAAAAAAATAGAGAGAGAAGAGATTGGTGAGCAGTATGCAAAACTAAAGCTAAGAGTAGAATTGATTTTTTTTAAGTGAAATACAAGATGAAAATATGATTCCTATGGTTGAAGCGGTTTACCAAGAAGATGAGATATCTAGTCCAAAATCAGTTGTATCAATAATTGATATGATGATCTAAATATTCTCATTGATAGGGGTCATATAGACATTGTAGATGAAGAGGAAGAGCATAATTTGGCACAACCTATGGAGAAAGAGGAGGAGGAGAAGGAGGAAGAAGAAGAAGAATATGAGGAGTTTGAAAATGAGCTTGAAGAAGAAGATGAGGCTGAGTTTTCTAGCGCTGATGATAACATGCATGATTGATTTGTCTATGCTTTTCTTATAATTATTTTTGTATTCATAGAATAGATTTAAATTATGATTGTATTGTATATCTATCACATTGCTTATCAATGGTTTTTTGCCTAAAATATATTTTATTTATTTGCTCATTTGGCTACCATATGTTGTAATTGGTGCTTTGCCTTTTATTAATGTTAGATTATTTCATTATGAAGTTTACTGTATTTTATGAATATTATCTCTTCATGTATATAACTAAGTATTTAGATTTTAAGATAAATTGAAAAGCTATTAACATATTATACAAATTTATTTTGGATTATAGGTACCATGGTTAGAGATGGTGCTAGTAGATGAAACTCAATAAGAGGTAGAATGATAAGTTCAGAATCACGAAGAGATATGAAGAGGAATCCTCAAACTCATCACCAACACTATCTCGATGAATGCATATAGAGACAGCTATTTCTCTAGATCAACATGACGAATATGTTGATGATGATAATGTTGCATCGATCTTGTTCAAGATGAGAGGCATGAATCAGGGGATCCAAATACCTGTCGATCCTATAAACTAGCAACCATTAGAAATGATAAATAGAAGATATTTTGAAATTTGGTTATACGTATATATATGTGTATGTATTATATTAATATATAATTTATGTACCTTAAACTATATTTATAATTTACTCGATTTCTCATAATTTGTTGATCCTTCGGTGACTTGTGCCATTATTGTAACGATGAAGCAATACTTCTCACAATATTGGAAGAAATGGACGATGGTGCCAATAGAAATTCGTGATCTTTTGTGGCATAAATTTTAGGTAATCTTTTATAGATCAAGAGTAAAAGAAGAAGAAAAAAATATTGATGGAATTTGGCAACATCTCCAAATAATTATGTATAATTAGGAGGAGCCTTTTATTTTGATTTGAAAAATGATCCATGTGATGTGAATATGTAATCTTTGGGATGTGAATATATAATCTTTGGATTAGTAGAATTATGTTGTATTTGAAAAATTAATCTGAAAGTATAATGTTAATTGCAATGTAGGTTTAAAATTTGGTAGATGTTCATATTTTAGGAGAGATTTTGTTGAAATTTCATAAAATAATGAATTACTGAGCCAATTTAGATTTGGATAAAGTAATTATTTAGTTCTTCATGATAATTTTTTTTAAATTAAGTTTTTTGAGTTTTATCAAAAGAAATACACATGGCTTGAGAATCAAAATTCTGAGGTTAAGTATGCATGGAAGTAGACTTCTAAGAGACGATTTTCTAATATGCTTAACCAAATAAGAAAGGATGCTTTAAAGAAGGCCGACGACAAAGAGAATATTCTTGAGGCCAAAGGTCATGGGCTAATAATATTTGGATTGCACCGGATGTTAGGAATAAGTTGATTGATATATGAAATTCTTCAAAATGAAAGGTTAAATTAGAAGCTGTGGATAAAAATTGGATGACAGAGAAAGATGATGGCATCATTAAACATATGGTTGGTTCAATCACAATTTCTATACATAAAAAATAATGTGCATTAAACCATGCTTTCTTTATTTTAGAATATTTATCATTCAGTTATTTATTTATTTATATATATTTTCTTATAAATTCATTATTTTTCCAAACTATGGAGTTGGGTAGGCCACCGATGTAACTTGAGGTATTTGAGCGGATCCACAAATAAAAAAGAAGCTCAGGTGACTTTATGGATGATCAATGCATTAATATAACATAAGAAGTATTAAGATCTTTATTATTTCATCTTTATTATTTAGCATTTGATACTTCTTATGCTCTTTTTCAAGAATTGTTGATTATAAAGACTTAATCACACAATAACTAGTAAAGGCCCCCAATATTTATAGTGACCAAGTTCAAGTTAAAGCCCAAACTAGCCTCTATCGATATGTTTTAGCAATACAAAAGGGATACACAGTTAGAGAAAATAAAGGCACAAGGCCCATGGAAACAGAGCTGCACAGCCCATAGACGCACGTGGCCCAAGAAAAAAATGCCAATGTGGTCCACATGTGGTGCATCGAAATAGCCACACGGTCCACGCATGGCTTATTGAAAATCCACATGGTGCATAAAGAAAGGCATGCGGCACACAGGAGGTGAGCGCGATCTACGCACGGCTCACATCACACGGTGCATGGGAGCGAGTCCTGACGCACGAGTTGGGGGCACGGTTCGACGTGCAAGGGCTTCATGCAGGGCATGGTTCAAGCATACTGGGATGCAGACTGGGTGCGGTGAGTGGATGCGGGCATGTGCCTGGGATGCGACAGAAGAGAAGGCCTTAGGGTTTAAAATAAAAGAAGAAAGCGAGGCATGGAGAGCTATGTGGCACCAGAGTTTTGGGGTGTTAAAATCAAAATAGGAAAGAAGAAGACGTGAGGGTTTGTGAGATTTGGCATGCCTAGGGTTTGAGGAGGTCTTAAAGGCTATAAAAAGGGGTGTAGGGCAATCCAAAGGAGATTAGAGAGAAATAGATTGAGAGAGAGAGAGAAAATAGAGAATTTATAGAGAGGAAGAAAGAGAGGCTGCTAAGGTTTAGAATTTTGAGAGAGAGTTTTATGGTGGCATAAGGAGGTTCTGCATCTTCTTCTTCTTCGAGTTCTTTCTTAATAGTTAGAAGATGGAGCTATTAATGATAAGCAAGATTAAACTCATGAGCAGCTAAACCCTTCATTCTTGGGGTTGTAAATGAAGTCCTTATATCCAGAATTGTATTTATTTTTAGTCTCATTGTGTATTTTCTTTTATTGTGCAATCAATTACTTGAATATTTAAGGCTTCTTTTTTTTGAATAATATTAAATATTTTGCAAAAATGAATAGTTTTGGTGACTTTATTCATGTGTTCAAGTAGTAATTTTCTTATTTTATAATACTTGATCTTGAATAGTACGATTCGTGCTTAACGAGATAAGTTATGTTGAGAATATGATCATAGATTTATTTTTTATTATCACTATGGCTTGTAGTTTGTAGTGATTTGGATTAATTTGATTAAAATATTAATCTATGATTAAGGACGGAATCAAAAATCTGAGATATTTTTTTATTTGATTTTTTAAATTTATCTTGGTCAACTTATTCTTTTATCTTTTCTTAAATTCTAAAATTTATTTCTTCACCATATTTTAGTTTGAATACAACTCAGCTCTTTGATCTCTGAAGATTTGACACCTGATCTCATACTATTCTATATAATAGTTGAGTTAGAGTAAATTATTTTCTTTAGTGCTTGCGACAGCAACCACAGGACAAGAAATCCAAAAGAGTTTCAGTAAGTTTACTTATTCTACTTAATAATAAATTTATTATTTATCAATATATTGTAATGAGCATTGAGTTAATATAGTTCTAATGATTTTAGAAAGAATATTCTACGACTTTCATTGCTAAGTATGGCTTAGATATCTTGTCTCAATCCGAGTTTTATCCAGATGCATGGGTTCAAGCAACTGGAGATCCAAATAAGGAAAGATTATATAGATTTAGATTTAGAGAAGATTTTAAGCTATTATTGGGATCTACTGCTAGTTTCTATTCAGCAAATCAGGATATCCTACTTCTTTAACGTAGCATCTTATTGAGGAGTAAGTTTAATACTTAATTACATAACAATGCGACCAATGGTAAGAGAAGATACGTTAGGAGGTATGTCAAGAGCTACGGCAGGAGATGGTTCAGATGAAGAAAACAATATAGGAAGAGATGAAGAAATAATTATACTATGATGTTGGAACTCAACCAATCATATGCCTCTCAATCTGATCATGATTATTCAGATGTGTGTTAACTTATTTTAGATTCTACAGTATTTTATTATTAGTTATTTTGAGAAGACTTGATATAATATTTTGCTACTATGAGATTATTTAATTTTTATCTTAATATTTGTAGTTTTTGAGAAAAATATAATGTTATGAATGAATGAAAAATATTGGAATGGTTTATTAGATATTTTAGCGATGGACTTATGATGAAATTTGTGATAGATTTGTAATAGAATTTTGTGATTCATTTGTGATGAATTTGCTCTGAATATTATGATGGATTTATGATAAATTAGTGATAAAATTTTATGATGGATTGATGATAAAATTTATGATGAATTTGTTTGGAATATTATGATGAATTGATGACTGATCGATGATGGAATATTATGATGAACAATCCATAATAAATTTTCATCACAAATTCATCCCAAATTTATGTTACAAATTTGTCACAAAATTCTATCACAATTTTTGATGAATTTTTTTGAATATCATTTACTATTTATGACAGAAATTATTGTCACAAAATATTTTTGTGATTAGATTTTCAGTGACAAATTTTTCCATCACAAAATCAATCATAAAAACTATTTGTGATGGATTTGTAGGCTTCAGTGATAAAAAAATCCATCACTAACGCCTTATTTTGTTGCAGTGATAATATAGTTATATTATCATTTCATAATGTATCAATAATACTATAATTCTAATCTAATCTATTATTTGTATTAAAATGAAGGCTTCTATGTAGGTGGAGCCTTTGTTCGCCATGTCTATAACTCTTCTTCATTTAATACCATGTGACTATAATATTTTTTTTATGCTTTCATAATTTATGAAATCGGATATTTTTATTCTTTATCTCATTTTCTCTTTTGAAGTTAAAATTATATGATTCGTAAATAAGGTTGAGAGCAGGTAGTCGGAATCCTCATGAAATTATCGTGATTCTATATGGTAATAATCGGATAGCTATTGTGAAGACTAAGGAGGCCCACCCTCCCATTAATTAGGCCTTTAAGTTCATTCTATCTTCCTCTCTCCCTACAGTTGGTTGGTGATTATTAAAAAAAATTATTTTAAGAACACAATAGGACTAATGATATTAATAGAGAGAGAGTGTGTGAATGACACATGTTAACAATAAAAATAGCTAGCATAAAGTTCAAGGAGGCCTACCCTCTCATTAACTAGGCTTTAGGTTCTTTTTGTCTTCCCTCTCTCTCTATAGTTGGTTGGTGATTATAAAAAATATTTATTTAAGAATATGATGGGACAAATGGTATTAATAGAAAGTGTGCAAATGACCTATTTTAAAAATAAGATGGAAGTAATGGTATTAAACAACTCTATCTTTTTTTTGTCATAGAAAGTTCATTTTTAAGAATATGGTGGACAAATGAAATTAGTAGAGAAAGTAGGTGATCTATTTGACAATATGATGTAAATATTGGCATTAGTACATAGTGAGTAGTGTTGGAAGAAGCCCATTTTTATGGTATCAATAGACAGAGTATGTGTATATATGAATAATAGTTTACCCCATATTTCATTAAATGCAGCTACATCTCTGTTCATGGTTAATGCTTCGGGATACGTTTGAATTAATTGAGAGATTTGGAAGAGATATTTTTATCTACTAGTATATTTTATAATTATAGTTAGATAAGTCTCACCGTAAGAATTTTAAGATGTTTTAACTTCAAATCTTAGATATAAACTCACAAGTAATGTATCAATAGTGCATAGTCATCTATGAATAATTTTATTTGAGGAATGTATATCACTTAAAATTTTTACTTTATAAAGTAAGTGCATGATAATAAATCAATATAGGTATTTTAAGAGTGGTAATCTCTCTCGGGGAGAAGATATTTGTTGCTCCATGCAATAATAGTTTCAAATCTTAGATATAATATCTCAAGTAATGTATCAATAAATATATATTTTCTCTTAAACAATCTTATTACTTTTTAGGGGAAGAAAGAATTAAATATACGAAATTTTAAAGATAAAATTTAAATTTTATGGTTATGCTATATAACTATTTTTCAATATTTTATTTATTTCTTCTAGCATCATCTTTTGATAGAGGCTTTATATTGGTGAACTTCTGTTCAACATGCATATAATTTTAAAATATTTTGTAGTTTAGTAAAAAAGAAAGGATATTTCAATGCACTATAATTTAATTCCATGTGGAAGTTTTTGCGAAGGTTTTTTTCTTTAAAATTTAGGAGAAATTAGAGTTCATTTCTATAATATGATATTAATGCATTAAAAACTAATAAAATTGATGTATTAATGATATATTAATAAAAATATATATTAATCAAATAAATATCTTATATATTAATAAAAAATCTATCCTATATGTCATGCGGGTAATATGCTAGTGCAATAGTTATAGCGCATGTGGCTGCCATTAATTTTAATATAGAATAAATGTAAAAAAAAATATTTTACATTGATGAGAAGCTAATATGCTTTTCTTAAAATTATGTAAAACTTATTTGGCATATTATGTTTCTAATATAAATGAGTTTATGTTTTGCTATGACTAATAAATCATAATCAAATTAGATTTTGGACATAAATTTGTTATAGAGAACTAGAGATAAATCTTCAGCTATACTTTTCACTTAAAAGTAGCTATCCATTTGAGTTTCAATAAAAGTAGCTATCTATTTGAAACATAAGTTAAAAGCAACTATCCATTTTGACTAAAATAATCTTTATATCCTTTAAAATACTATAATATTATATTATCATAGTATAGTATTTTTTTACAATAAGATAGTATTACATTATATTATTGTAGTATTGCTTTATAATAATATAGTATTACTTTATTATATTATATTAGTGTAGTATTCTTTTATAATAAGATAGTATTATATTATATTAGCTTAGTATTCTTTCATAGTAATGCAGTACTGTTTATTATATTATACTAGTGCAATATTTCTTTACAATAAGATAGTATTGCATTATCATAGTGTAGTATTCTTTTATTGTAGTATTACTTTACAATAATATAGTGTTACTTTATAATAGTGCAGTATAATTTTATAATAGTATAGTATTAGTTTATAATAGTGTAGTGTTGCTTTATAATTGTAAGGGCAATTGGATCATTTTATCTCCATTTGGATAGTTGCTTTTAAGTTATATTTCAAATGGATAGCTGCTTTTACTTGAAACTCAAGTTGGTAGTTATTTTTAAGTTTCAACTCAAGTGGATAGTTTTTCCTAGTTTATCTATTTGTTATCATGCATATAATTATAGAAATCTCAAGTTAAAGAAAATTGCACGTTTAGACTATTTCTCATAGTATAGCAATACAATTATCTCTTAGACTCTTTTAAATATTCTTATATTATAATCCTAAAAGTGAAGTTTTTTAAATTCTTAAAGCATAAGTTATAAAGAGTTGAGATATGTGTTTGTGTTCCCTTATAAGTCCTCTATCTAAATAACTTCAAAAATATTGAAGTTATTTAGATATTTTTTAGTTATTACAAGTAGATGCTCATGGGGTCTGTTATACTAGACAGACTCCGGTGGTCTAAGTCGAATATATGTTGCAATCTACTCTCGTCACAGATTGCTGCTCACAAATGGCTAGTCAGCCTTTATGCAGCAATATTTAATTTATTGTAAAATCTTTATCTAAGAATTGAAACTCACATAAGATCTAAATGAGTCAGAAGTTTTTGGGATGCAGTCCATGTGGCCTGGATTCTTTATCTGGTTGCTCTTCAAATGTTAAGAAATTGATGGATAAATATGCCGTGCGAGATGAGGTTATAATGTTTTACACTATTTCGAAGCATCTTTTAGAGAAAAACAATCACAAAAAGGAGAAATGCTTTGTATGGAATGAAAGGAGAAGATGGAAAATGTTGTCCAAACAAAAAATTTTACTAGAAAAAAAGAAGTCAAAAGGACCAAACATATAAAGCTAATAAAGATAGAAGGAAAAGCAAGATAATAATATTTGACCAAGCAGACAAGAGGGAGCGATATTGGTGGTGGTCACCGTCTCTATGCATGCTTTCTTTTCCTTCCACTCATTGCAAGGCCTGTAAATTACTCACAATATTTCAATTTTCATCTAATTAGGATCAGCTGTATATTCTACTAGAAAGTATAAGGAGGATAATGTTTATCTTCGAAAGTTTGTCCAAAATTACATCTAATATTTTACTTTCAGATCATGACAACATGCCTTTACTTATGACAACACTACTCTAGAATATTTATTTTTCATATGTTTTATATGCACTGTCTGACTATATTTATTCACCGAAATAATGATTAGATACGGTAACTTTATAAGAAAAAAATGGAGATTTGACTTTCAAAATAGAGAGAAAAGATTGAAAAAACTAGAGCAAAAGAAAGAAAAAATTATATAAAAATCAAAATCTGAAATCAAAAAAGAAATAGAAAAAAATGAGAGTATGGAAGAGATATGGAAAATGGAGTGCTATCTTTAAAAATTATAGGAGAGTGAAGAGAAGATGAGTGGAGAGAGATTTTATCTAACGTCTTTGTCCTTTTTTTTGTGCAGATAATCTATACTCTTAACATTTCATTGTACTGCTATGATTTATGGTATTGGTATCTCATATTGAGTTGCCTTTTTATTATTCATTATATTCGTTAGGTGTTCCTTCCTTGGTGATTTGGTACCCATGAATCAATGTGATGCTTATGATTTTATTGAATTGCATTATAAATTTCAAGCCATGATGCTTTGGTCTTATTTTATCTATTGGACTGATCTTAATTTAGAGCTACAACTAATGTCATTTCTGATTCCTTCATTTTATTTCTTATGCTCCAATAGTTGTTATCATTTCAAAAGTCATTGCCATAAGTTTCAACCATGTGCATCGTTCTTCAACTATTCCATGCAGGATAGTGCCACTCTTTTACAAATGCTCTGCTTTAGATAGTATGCAGCATTAACATCACATCTATGGTGGATCATTATATACTTAGGGTACGATTTTCATCAGCTAACTATAGGTTTCAAAGTTCTTCTCCTTATCTCATTTTAGCAGGTTCACTTTTGATGCTGTTATACATTCATAAGTTAACTTGCCATATGTTATTTCATAACTTCATTTCAATTGAAGAGGCTATCTATTGCTCACATTCACTATCTATAAAGACTTGCTGTAGTATAATCAATATTTGGGTGGATGGTTATTATTTGCTCTTTAGATGTACACCTCTATTGCATGATACTATTCAATATTATTTCTCTGATGATACTTTCTTACTTTAATGACCTGACATCTACAACCTCCTCTTCCTTCGATATTGCTATCTCTGCATCAATTTCAGCATACTTGTAATTTTCATAATACTTGTAGGAGATCTATACACCAATAGAGTTTGGGCTCATAACTCATCTTTCTATATATACTTTCTTTACAGGTATTCTTTTTTCAATCTCTTTTTTTTGGTTCACTCAGCAACTATAAAGTTTTGGGTCTTTACCAGGGTTACTATATTATACTCTATTTCTTTGCATCTCTTCCTCTTGTGACGTCTCTTTCCATCTGATTTTGGTCTCTCTTTTAATGGTTTGTGGCTAAGAAACAGGCACCCTCTTTTGTTCTTTTATTAGCCTATTTTTAGCAATCTTGTATCGATTTTTTATATGAAAAAGATTCTTTTTCTTATCGAAAAAAAACTTCAAAAATGTTGCTTATGTCACAACCTTTACTCTCCTTAGACTAAATTTAGGTGAGAAAAATTGGATTTACAATGATCTAGATCCTAAGGTTATTATTTATTAGATAATAGTCAAGCAAGCATTTTCTACAATTTTTTTTTGTCTTATTGCGATTTATTTTAGTATTTTGATGATTTTAAAATTTATAATTTAATAATAATGATGTTAATTAAATGCAGTTCTATGCATAAGTATTATAACTAGTAATTCGAAGATTCTTGATGTAATATATATCTATAAATATGGCTAATTTATAATGCTATTGTGAGAACTCATGCGAGCATATATTTAGTTTCACATTGATTATTCATTTGAAAGATCTTAGATACTTATACGGGATCAAAGAACTTAAGTAATATCTTTCAGCTAGTCTTTTTGAGTGAGGTCCTAGATTATTATAAATAGTATCAAAGCTGACCTAGCCCATAACCCATGTGGACTAAGAAATACTGCAGTACAAATTTATTAGAATTTATCATAGGCTAATTATGGTATTTATGGAGGGATTTGTATGAGTTTGGATCCTTAACTTGGTGAGGATGCCAGAGCTTAAATGGAAGGAGTATGTGAGGACTCATGTGGACGTGTATTTAGTCTCACATTAATTACTTATTGAAAGATCTTGGATATTTATATAGAACCAATGAATCTAAATAATACCTTCTAGCTAGTCTTTTGGATGAGGTCATAGGTTATTACAGTTATGTAATGAGCTATATGCCTATAGGTATAGATAAGCAACAATACCATTGAAGGGATTGTTCGTAACTTAAGTTACATGCAATCAAAATTGCATATAATTAAATTTTACATAGACAAATCTACTTTGTTTGGAAAGGTGCAATTGGAGATATTGTAAAGTCGGATAAGCTATTTGATTACATGTAACTAAAAAAAAACATAACCATTATTAAATACTGTGATAAGCATACCTTGGCTCCTGATTTTTATTCCTACTATTATAATTAGAGAAGATTTGTAGCCAAATATGCCTATTTAATCCAAACGCCTATGTAGGTAAACTTGTTTAGAGCTGATATGATTTGAAATCAACGTGCACAAATGGACATGTGGCAAACTATTTCAAACAAATTTGAATTCTCAATGGTTAGAGCTTTACTATTAAGAAAGAAGGTTATGGCAATCCCTTGATTGTTGCCTCCAAATTATAACAAGATCTATGCTCCCATGCCTTTATAATAGGCCTAAGGGACCTAAAGGAAGGTTTTAAAAAAATGTAGAAGCTCTTTGAGCTCAAAGCTCTCATAGTGAGAGACTTCAAAACTTTATCCATCAATTTATTCTTCTTTCTTGTGGGCAGTAGGTCTATAAGTTGCCGAGACCAAGATGAAGGCTTAGATGAGGTGAAGATTAAGCTAAAATAAAGACGACTGAGGTGAAGGCCGAGTTTGAAGTGAAAGTCTAGGTTGAGATAGAGATCAAGTCAAAATGAAAGACGGCCGAGGCCATAGGCTGAGGTGAAAATCAAGCTTAAGGTGAAAGCCGAGGTCGAAGTAGAAGCCAAGGATGAGGTGATGGCTGAAGCCAAAGTGAAAGTCAAGGTCAAGATGAAAATCGAGATCGAGGTAAAGATTAAGATCAAGCTACCAAACCTAAGGCCAAGCCAGCAAACCTGAGGCCAAAGTGACAAGCCCAAGGCCGAGCTCCCAACACAAAGTTCTCAAAAGCCAAACTCCCAAAGATCAAGCTCCTAATGCAGTGCTCTCAAAGGCCAAATTCCCAAAGCTTGAGCTCCCAAAGGCTAAGCTCGTAAAGCCAACCATAGAAGGCCGAGGTGAGGACCCCAAGGTCATGCTTACAAATGTAGATCCTAAGGTCGATCTGAGAAGGCGGAGGTGAAATAATCAATCCAAGAAGGCTGAGGTGAAATGACTAATTGAGAAGGTCGAGGTGAAATGACGAACCTAAGAAGTGATAGAAAATAGGATAGGCAGCATGTGTAGATTTAAAAGTTGAAAACATGCAGCGAAAAATAAATCGGGTTCAATCTTTTAACCCCACACGCAAGATACCAGATCTAAACCTACCCAAGCCCAGAAGAAAGCACATATAATTAATCTAAAATTCAAAAAAAATATGAGATCATATCTCATTACCTTTGCACGGATAGAAATTCACCGCTTTAGATGATCTCAGATTCGTAGAAGATGGAGCCACACACATGTCTGGCCTCTACGGGTATCCACTGAAAGCAATCTCGAACTTTTTTCTCGTAGAAGATTTTCTTCTCAAGAAAATCTTGGTCTTGAGGACTCTGATCAACTCTTTTGATCTTAATTGAGAGATCAACTCTTTGATCTGCAATCTTCTTCTTCTTTCCTCGATCCTTGATCTCTAAGTCACCAGAACTCCTTCTAGACGTGTGGAAAAGAGAACACCCAATCTTTGGGCGTGAAAAGGGAGAATATGAGAGAGAAGAGGTGTGGAGATGGAGAGAGGAAGATTTTTTGATGAAAATCAATACTAAGAAATTCTAGAGACCTTCCTTTAAATAGACATAAATTCTGACACATATTAGGAACCCTGTCATCTTAAAAAGATAGATCCTTATCTCATAAGAATCTTCTACCTTTTAAATATGATTTATGTCAAATAAAATTAAATATAAAAGGTAATTAATCAGCTTTTTTAAGCATGTACAATAGCCATCCATGGAATACATGTCAGGTGGTTGGGACGCCAACTCTTGACGCCCCACAAAGGGATCTCCAGCCATACGAGATGGGGCATGGACCGCACCCTCTCTCCTTCACGCCATGACACATAAGAGGAGGTGGGCCCTTCTAGGATATGGCACTCAATAATTTCAAAAAAAATATGCCACCCATTCTTCCATCTATTCCACATGAATACTTAGAGATAATTAGGAGATATGGAAGAGATAATGTTAGGATAATTAAGCCAACTAATTGACTTAATTAAATCTTCTTGGACTTATAATTAAGAGCTCAATTAAATCCAAATGAATTAGGTTAGGTTCAAGGCTATGGACTTAATCAAATCAAAATCTCGAGAAGAATTAGGTTTAACCATGTGCTAGCATGATTCTCATAAACCTAATAGAGTTTCAAATAAATCTTAACCCAATTGGAACTTCATAAGCCCAAGTGACAAATTCGAGATTAAATCCCTTAATGTGTGACCCCATAGGTTCCATTCTATTTGGTAGTGAGATATATTGTGATCTTTATCACAATATCATTAAAATTCTTTTCGATGGATTGAATATTTTCAATTCTATCCTTCGAGGTCATCGATCATCAAGATGACGCCTGATGAGTCTCACAATCCATCAGTGATATCTAGCAGTATATAGTGACGATCTAGTAGAATGAAAATACGAATCTCTAGGTGCAGCTATCACATGATTTAATCTTTCTATCATGAGTCTCGATTTGACGGAGGTCATAGAGAACTCGTCAGACCCCATCATCAGTCTTATGTAAGATTGGCTCGACTCGAGTTCATTTGTGAATCCTATGGAAACTCTTTTTCAGTATTCATACTTGCTTTGGTCAAAGATTTTCTGAACTCAATCTCGCAAATCACATAGGACTTCTCCTTTCTATCAAGGTCGATAAATTCCATCTAGGTGCATCCTACTCCAAACAGTGAATCTGAACCTACTGAAGCCAACATACACAGCAAGGATCTGAATGGCTAGTAACCAAAGGAACGTACAGTCAAACTCAGTAGCTTCGCTGTGAATAATCTATATCACCGTAGGTCAAAGAATCACTCATACCACTACAGCATCGAGAAGACTATTGACGAGTGAGTAGACATCTATGTAGTTCTCGTGTTGGTCACGCTCAGTGCAAGTATTCTCTAACAACCATTTGCACCTTCATCCCAATATCTCTACACTGCAGACCCAAAACTCATCTACCCACAAGGGAGGTGAACCGTGCACCGATCTCAAATGGATTGATCACTGTCCTCCGTGATGATCCCTTGATCGAGAGTATTTAGAAACTAACCACTAATCAATGTATGTTTCAAATTTTTTATTCTTTAAGAATATACAAAAATCATCTTTATTAATTTTTAGGACAAATCATGGGCACATAAGCATAATTGGAAAGAAAAAGTCCTTTATTTATTATGAAAGTATTACAAGTATAATTTCAGATCCTGAAAATACATAATATGTCAGTCAACAATTAGCTTCTAGGGCACAAATCCAACAAGAAGACCGAGGTGAAATGATAGACATGAGAAGATTGAGTTGAAATGATGGACTTGAGAAGATCAAGGTGAAATGACCAACCTAAAAGATGGAATAAATGATTGATCTGAGAAGGATGAGATGAATAGACTGACCTAACAAGGCCTAGGTGAAATGATTGACCTTACAAAACTGAGGTGAGAAGGCAAACTTGAGAAGGTCGAGATGATAAGGCCGACATAAAGGTTGACTAGAATCAGGTCGACTAGAAGAAGTAATATTCTATACTATAGTTTCTCCTATACCTTCTCTTTATTATTGTTATTTTGAATCCTTCCCAACTTCAACAGCAGAGAGCCTAGTCAGTGTTAGAAAATTGGATAGGCAGCATGTGTAGATTTCAAAACTTTGAAAACAGACAACGAAAAATAAAATAGATTAAACCCTTAATCCCACATGCTAGATACCAGATCTAAACCTACCCAAACTCAAGAGAAAGTACATATCATCAATCTAAATTTAAAAAAAATTATAAGATCAGATCTCATTACCTTTGGGTGGATAGAAATTCACCACTATTGATGATCTCAGATTCATAGAAGGTTGAGCCGTACATGTATCCAACCTCTACGGATATCCATCGAGATCGATCTCTAATTTTTTTTTTGCATGAGATTCTTCTTCTCAAGAAGAACTTTGGCCTTGAAGATTTTGATCAACTCTTTTGATCTTAACTGCGAGATCAACTCTTTAATCTGTAGCCTTCTTCTTCTCCTCGATCCTTGATCTTTAAGTCACCAGAACTTCTTCTAGGCATGTGGAAAAGAGAAAATCCAACTTTTGGGCATGGAAAGGAAGAAATGATGAGAGGAGGCATGAAGATGGAGAGAGAGAGTTTTGTTGATCAAAAATTTATTCTGTGAAATCCTAGAGACCACCCTTTATATATAGATATTATCCTGACACATCAGAAATCCTATCAACTTAAAAGATAAATTCTTATCTCATAAGAATCCTCTATCTTTTAAATATGATTTATGTCAAATAAAATCAGATATAAATGATAATTAATCAGCCTTTATAAGTGTGTACAACAGGCATCCATGGAATATATGTCAGGTGGAGTTGGCGCCCCACAAGGGGATCTCTAGCCAAAAGAGATGGGCGTGGACCCACTCTCTCTCCTTCACATCATGACACATAAGAGAGGTGGCCCATTAGGATATGGTACCCTAAGTAA
>KE504892.1:90692-130435 GCA_000441515.1 Elaeis oleifera | reverse complement strand
AGAATTACCTCTCAGAAATAAACCTATAGGATGCAAATGGATTTTTTAAAAAAAAATGAATTCAGATGGCATAGTAGATAAGTATAAGGCTAGACATGTAGCTAAAGGATATACACAAAAAGAAAGATTTAACTACTTTGACATTTATGCCTCTGTTGCTAGAATTACCACTATCCAAGTGCTTCTAGCACTAGCATCTATATGTAATCTTGATATACATCAGATGGATATTAAATTATTTCTTAAATGGTGAGTTAGAAGAAAAATATATATGGATTAGTCTGAAAGATTTGTGCTTTCTGGACAAGAGAAAAAAGTGTGTAAACTAGTTAAATCACTTTATGGCCTTAAACAAGCCTCTAAGCAATAGCATGAGTAATTTGATAAAATAATAACAACCTTTGGTTTTAGTGTTAGAGAAACAGATAAGTGTATGTATTGTAAAACCCATATAACCAAACGATAATTCTTTGCTTGTATGTAGATGATATCCTAATATTTGGCTCTAGCACTAAAATTATAATTAAAATCAAATAATTTGTTATAAATATTTTGACATAAAAGACTTAAGTGTTACAAATGTTATACTAGGGATCAAGATAAATAAATTCTCTAATAATCTTCAGATCTCTTAATCACACTATATTGAGAAAGTTCTGAAAAGATTTGGTCATCTTGATTACAAACCTGTGAGTACTCCTTATGATCCTAATATAAATTTAAGAAAAAAATGAAAAAGATAAAATTTTACAATTAAAATATGCTCAAATAATTGGTTATTTGAGACATCTAGCAGATAATTTTAGACCTGATATAGCATATGTGGTAGAAAAATTTGATAGATATATCAGTTGTCCTGACTAGACTCATTAGAGTGCACTTGTCACAATAAGATATCTGAAGAGAACCATTGACTATGGTCTTCATTATATTAGGTATCTCACTGTCCTAGAAGGATATAGCGATGCAAATTAGATTTTGGCAATGATCAAACTAAAGCAATAAGTGGTTATATCTTCACCTTGGATGGAGCAGCAGTCACTTGGAGATCATCCAAGCAGACATTAATAACTCATTCAACTATGAAAACAGAGCTAGTAGCTCTCGAGAAAGCTATTAAAGAAGTTGAATGGCTAAGGAGTCTATTATTAGATATTTCTCTGATGGAAAGCCAATACTAGCTATATCCATTCATTATGATAGCTAAACATCTATAATGAGGGTACACAGCAAGAAGCACAATATCCAAATATCAAGGTTTATGCAAACATGATTAAAATGATCAAAGATCATGTAAAGAATGACATTGTATTATTCAACTTTGTTAAGTCTATGAAAAATCTTATTGAACCTTTCACTAAAGACCTCTCTACAGCTTTAGTGATAGACACATCGAGGAGGATGGGGCTTAAGCCCATAGATTAGATTACCTTCAGTGGCAATCCAATCTATAGGAGTAGAGACCCTATGAAATAGGTTCAATGGGTAAAAACAAGCCGATTGAGTAATCAGAAGGAGCACTTAAGGAGATATCTCTCCAGGTCTAGCCCTATTGATGTTAGTGCTCGTTATTGCAACTGTCAAGGTTGAGTATAATTCATAATGTGATCAAAACTATAAATATGATAGGATGTGTTCTTGCAAACACCCTTGGAGACTCACCTATATAAGTGTGATTATGAGGTCGCGGTCTATAAAGATTAAGGCTTTATTCTCTAAAGCACTCATGAAATGAGATATAAGTACATGGTCACAATGCACACGTCTGATTGAACTCGCATCGTGTCCATGCAATATGTGCTTCAACTTAAGCTTATGATATAAAAACTTGAGTTCAAAGTTTCGGCTACTCTAAAATTGTTATAGGCAAAATTTGATGTCACAAAGTGAAAGTTCAAGTCCAAAAGACACCTTTGCCTATTACATTGAATGAGTTGTCCAGATAAATATTATTTATCTCTGTATTTTTATTTAAAAAAATCTTTGAATCTTGTGGAGAATTGTTGTACATGAATTAAAATGCAAAGATTTTTTGACCATTTTTACTGTTTCAAATATTTAGTATATATTAAATATTTTAATTGTCATGATTTCTTATTTAAAATTTTGATTCTTTTTTGACCGTTGGAGGAAAGTTATTGGACTGATTTTATTTAGATGGTAATAGGTCTTAATGGACTTATATGGGGGTTATACCTTTGGATGCCTATAAAAGGAGCCCTCCACTAGCCTATTGGACAACATACTCACCTTCTCTCATTTTAAGTAGCTTGAGAATAAGGAGCTACTTCATCCTCTAATCTTTCTTCTATATCTTTCTTTTTCTTCTTTTTGGATGACTTCTGACCAACTGTGAGTTCACCGAGGATCTGTCAAAGTCGCAACACCTCTAATAGATCGTACCTGTGGTATCTTGGAGGAAAATCGAGCCTGAAGCCTGCACTAAAAGAGGGTGGCCGGAATTTTTGGAATTAGGTATTTTTATGCATGTAGATTTCAAAAATATTTTTGAAACAAGCAGCAGAAGAATAGATTAAATATTTTAATCTATGTATACATAGATCTAATCTAAATACCTATAGATCTAGTTCATATGATAAAAATAAAATAAGTATACATCTGATTTTAATATAAATAAATTTGATGATCAAATCACCTATCTGTAATGCTACTCTCCTTCTTCAAGATTTGGATCTGAGGATGTCTGCAGATTTCAATGAAGCTGCACACACATTTGGCCTTCATTGGTATCCACATGAGGATGATTTAGATTAAGAGATTCTGAGGATCACTGAGATGATAGCTCCCTTGCAGGCTTCTCTCTTTCAAGACTGAATCTTTCTTTGATCCCTTTTTCTCTTCACAAGAGAAGAGATCTAAGACTAGAGAAGGAAGAGGAAGAACGAAAAAGGTTAGATCTTTTCACGACCAACACTTGGGTGTGAGAGAGGAGGGGAGGCTTGTAACATCCCGAACTGAGAATATTGTGACTTGTGATATTTGAAACTTGAATTTGTATGAAGTATTCATTTATATAATTGGTATAGCATTTCATTCATGATATACTTGAGCATTTGAATATTAATTGATTAGCATTAATAAAATATAAATCTATTTGACCTTGAGAAAGAAATTGATTAAGAGATTGAAGTAGTAATAGTGATATTGAAGTTGAATTTTGATGATTTTTAAAATAAATGAGTTGATATTAGGAAGGATAGTTTAGGTGTTATGTATGACAGATTTTATGGTATAGATTCATGAAATTTAAAGTAGGAGTAGTGAATATAGAGAGAAAAATTTATCGACAATAGCTTAGTGATTGTTAAGAGACAAACTTGAATGGTATGGAGAAAAAGTACAGATATATTACAGCATTGGGATCTTAGTAGCATGAAAAAATAATAAAAATATTAGAGTACATAATGTAATTAGGATTAAATTTGTCTAGTAAGTTGAAGAAAAAATCAGCTTAGGATTAATGAGAAGATCCATAGCATATGCAGAACTGAAGATGTAAAATTAATCCGAGTTGAATCAGATTGAAATGAACAATTAATCAGAAGATGAAATTTGAGAATTTAATTAGATAAGAATTACATGAATTTTATATATATAATAGATGAAAATGTGTGTGTGGCGAGCCGACTCAAGATTCAGATGAGCCAACTTGGCTGCAGCAGAACAGCAAAATAGGTGAGTTCCAGATGTCTTAATTTCTAATTTTAAAAGATAATCTTAAGAGGTTAACTCAGCAGCTTCATGTTATAAAGAATAGTGAAAATTTCTCTCAGTAACACCTTAGCATGGTCATTAATTGTTGGTCTTTTATGAATGTGACAAGTGGCAAGCGGCTTTCTTATTTATTTCCTTCCAAGCCTATCCACCAGTTCTTCCTTACTGCTGTTTAATTCCTCAGTTAAATCAGAAGGGATAGAGAGGGAGAAGAGCTAGAGAGGGTTATGTTTCAGTTAGAAATAAGGAGAATTCAGCTGGAAGAAGTGATTTGAGTTGAAAGGAGAAAGATTGATGAAATAGCTGATTTAGGAAAGAAGAAACTTGCCTTGATTCCAGCAAGATTTTAATCATTTGAGATAAGGCTTTAATTTTTAAATTAGATCTAAATTAAACCTTGAGTAATTACTATCAGATTTGATGTTTTGGTACATTAAATTATGGGTTTAAATCTAAATTTGGAGGATTAAGTTGATGCTGTCAATTTTAATGAAGCCAGTCTGCATTATTTCAGCAAATAACTTGAAATTTATATTAACTGAATTTGGGATGAATTATGAAAATGAAATATAGTTAAATTACTGGAAGTTCTAAAGTTTATGTGGCGTTTAGCTAACCTTAGATAGGGTAAAATAGAATAGAATAAAAATAAGAGCTAGAAGAGTTAAAGAATCTACCAAAATGCAAAGTATGTATAGTCTTGTTCATGCATCATATAGTATTGTATTTATCAGTGTTTACTAATGTTATTAGAGAGGAAGAAGCTCTTGAGGGGTACTTTTGAGGGAGTCAGGCATCAAGGTAGTACTGTAGCCATTAAGAGGTGAGTGGATTTTTCTATCTAATCTTGGTATTTTTCTTATGGTATTTGCTATGAAAGAGACTAATATTAAAAGTAAGTTTAATTTTTATTATTCTTCAGTTTATATGTATATGCAAGTATGAAAACAGAAAGTGAATCTTATTTAAATATTATTCAAGAATACATATGTGTATGTGTATTCAGTTTGGACAGAAGTTCATTTTGGGTTGGAAATATTTTTGAGTCAGCTCTTCAGTATTTGAAATTCAGCTTTCTAGCATATGAAACTTCATTTAGCATTAGCATCAGTATTAACATTAACATGAGCATTTTATATAGCATAAAAATAGCCGGCACTACAAACAACAGTAAACAGTAGAAAATTCAGTATATCCAGTGGGGCTTATCAGTAGCATGTATTACTACGTATCGACTGCCCATGAAAGTGATGCTCTGTGGTGTGGTCGGCAGGAGCCCAGCAGCAGCATAGTTCATTATATGATTCATTTTGTCTAGCATATTAAAGTTTAAAGTGTATCAGTAGTTTCAGCTCTATGTATTATATTCAGTATTACAGCTAAACATTTCTATTTTCTCATTGTTAGATGGTTTATCCATTCACTGGGACTTAAGTCTCATTCCCCCTCACTTCTTTTATTTGCAGTTTTGAAGCATCTTAGCCAGTTATAGAAGTAAAGTATCAGCATCTTTACCAGCATAAGTATTAGAAAAAATTGACCATGTTAATTAATGTGAAGGGTATGTTTTGTGATACTTAGTATGTTTGAGCTGTTCATGTTAGCTTGTGAGAAAATATATTTTGGGATGTTTTATGTATTTGAGCTGTTTAAGTCTAAGTGTGAGAATAGTACTTTTGAGATGTATTATATGTGTATGAGTTGTGAAAATTAGTAAATCTTAGATGTATTTCTGGATCTCTCTTAAGTTTCTTGTATTAGGCTGCATCCTGGTGTCCAACACTTAGACCCTTTATATAGAGAAGAGGAGGCATGGACTAGGGTTGGTATAGGCATCCCACATCCCATGAAATCCTCTAATCATCACACCAAAATAGGCGAGGCGTAAGGAAGAAATCCTTGCTGATTTTTCCTCACGTCAACCCTTCCCATAATGCCAAAAATCCTATAGATGGTCATCCATATATGGTGCCAAAAAAATTCTTTCCTTCTTATCCAATATGATTTGGGTCAAATTCAAATTGGATTTAGGAAAGAATCAAAACTTTATCAATAAGAGGTGCCTTCCTTCCTTGAACCCTTTCTATTCCATGCCAAAATTCTTATGCCAACTCCTTGGGCGTGATGCATTTGTGGCATGAAATCAAGAGAAAGAGTCCCAGCCTAATGGGACTCTACATGATCTATTCTTATTTTGACTTGATTTGGTTCTAAACCAAATCCTAATTGATTGCAATCCTAGTCCAATTAGAAACGAAGTCCAAATCCTTTTTGGACTAGCACAAATCAACTCGAATCAGACCAAATTAAATTAAATTAAATCTGATTTAATTAGACTAAGATTAAGATCCAATTATTTGATCAAATCAAATAATCATAGCAACAATTGCTATTAGGTTCTCCTTGCTAACTTTTAGCAAATCTTCTTTTCATGTAACTTTTACAAATTGATCCTGATTATCAATCATATTGATAAATAGGTCAAGATTCAATTGTTTGATCTAATCAAATTTCTATTATGTGTGACCCCATAGACTCTCTTCTGTCTGGTAGTGAGACATATCATGATCTCTATCATAGTATCATCGAAATACCTTTCAATAGATTGAAATAATTTCAACTTACATCCATCAACGATCATTGATCCAAAATAATCCTAGTGAGTTCTCACAACCCATTAGTAACGTCTAGCAACATATGGTAGCAATCCAGTAGAATAGAATAAATAAAACTTCTAGGTATAGTTACCGTATGATTTAGTTCCTCTATTATAAGTCTCGATCAAGATGGAGGTTATGAAAAACTCGTCAAACTCCAACATCTATTATATGCAAAATTCAATTAGCTTGAGTCCTAATTGTGAAACTCATAGAAATTTTTTCTATCAATCACCTTACTATGGCTACAGACTTAGAGACTCAGCTTCTCAAATCTCATAGAACTGCTTCTTATCTACTAAGATCAATATATCACACATAGGTATGTGTCTTACTCCTACAATGAACCTACTGTAGCCAACATATACTACAAGGACCAAAATAGCTAAGAGACTATGTCTATGTGCAGTCAAACTACGGCAACCCTACTATGAGTAGCCGATGCACCGTAGATCAAAAAATTATTCACACCATTACAGTATCAAGAAGATCACTAACAGGTGAGTAGACATCCATGTGATCTCTCATATGGTCATGCTTGGTATCGATATTCTCCAACAACCATCTGTACTTTCGCTTAGTATCTTTACACTGTAAACTCGAGACTTGTCTATCTTTAAAGAAGTGATTCATACGTCGATCTAGCTAGATCAATCACTGTTCCTATGATGATTCATCGATCAGGAGCAATTTAAGAATTAATAACATATGTTTCAAATTCTCAACTCTTGAAAATATGTATCTTTAAGTTATTAATTTTTTGGATAATTCAAGGATACATTACATAAGAATGAAATAAAATTATCCACTTTATTAATAATTAATATTTAAGTATAAATTTATGTCCTAAAAATTATAATATCTGCCATATTGGCTTCTAGGACATACATCCAACAATCTCTTATTTGCACTAAAGCCCATTGGCCACTAACCTAAGGTCTATCTTCTCAAGGTGGACTTCAGTCTTTTACTGGCTCAACTGCTTTGTCAGTAGGTTTGCCATATTATCCATGAAGTCTACTTATCATATCTTAATGTACTTTTTCTCGAAGTACTCGCGTATAATATGAAATCGTTGCTCGATGTGTTTGGACTTTTGATGAGACCTAGGCTCCTTCGCAAATGCTATGGCACCGTTGTTATTGCAGTATAGTGTGATGGCATCTGATGGTATTACACCAAATTTCACAATGAATTTTTTATACCAGAAAGCTTCCTTTGCAACATCCGAGGTAGCGATATACTCAGCTTCTATTATCGAATCTATAATGATAGGTTGTTTGGAACTCTTTCAGCTAGTAGCACCACCATTACATATAAATACACATCCTGATGTAGATCTTCAATCATCAGGATCAGACATAAAGTCTGAATTAGTGTATCCTTCAACCTACATCTCGGACTCTTTTTAAAGATCAAAATAAATCCTTAGTTCCTCTCAAGTACTTAAGGATATTTTCATAGCTATCTAGTACTTTTGTCTGGATTAGATTGATATCTGCTCGTGACGCTCAAGGACAATATCAGATCGAATACGTAATATGGCATATATGAGGCTCCTTATAGTTGAAGCATAAAGGATCCTGCTTATATACTGAATCTTCTCAGATATGTTTGAGCATATTTTTTTGGAGAGACTAATACCATGTCTAAGAGATAGGAGTCTCTGTTTAGAGTTTTTCATACTGAATCTCTTTAGCACTTCCTCTATGTATATTTTTATGAAAGGCCAAGCATAATTTTAGATCCATCTCTATAGATCTTTATTCTCAGAATATAGGGTACTTCTCCTAAACCTTTCATAGAGAATTCTTTGGATAACCATCTTTTGATCGAGGTTAGTATAGGAATGTTATTTCCAATAAAGATGATGTCATCCACGTACAGTATGAAGAATGTGACAGTATTTCTATTAATTTTTTGTATATACAAGGTTCCTCCTTATTCTTGATGAAATCAAATGATCTAATCGCATTGTTGAAACAAGTATTCCAACTCCGAGAAGGTTGCTTTAAGTCATATATGGATCTTTACAGCTTGCAGACTTTGTGATCTTCATAACTGAAAGTAAAATTCAAGAGCTACTCTATATAGATATCTTTCTCAAGATATCCATTTAGAAATATAATTTTACATCCATCTGTCATATCTCATAATCGTAAAAAATTACAATAGCAAGTAGTGCACGGACGGATTTAAGCATCGCCATAAGCAAAAAGATATTTTGATAGTTAATACCTTCGCATTAACTATAAACTTTTGCCACGAACCTAGCTTTATAGATCTCTATCTTACCATCTGCATCTATTGTTCTTTTGTAGATCCATTTACACTCAGTGGGTACTATACCTTCTGATGGATCTACTAAAGTTCATACTTAGTTCGAATGTATTGAGTCAATTTCTGACTTCATAGCATTCAACCATTTCTCAAAGTCAATGTCAGACATTACCTCGTCATAGATTTTGAGATCATTTCCATTATCCTTATCTCCTATAAGAAATATTTTCTCTACATCCTCTATAAACATACCCAAATATCTTTTAGAAGAATGGAGGATCCTACTAGACCTACGAGGTGCAGGAGATTTTATATCTACTGGCTTTATATTAATGGGTTTGAAAGAATCTATAGCTCATTGCTCTTAAGAGATTTTCTCTTCGAGCTCAATCAACCTCCCATTACCGTCATCCTGGATAAACTATTTTTCAAAATATAGCGTGTCGACTCACAATCATATTGTGATCTTCTGAAAATAAAATAGTATCATATTGATTTTTTAAGATATCCAATGAAGCGAGCTTTCATAGACATAGTCTCTAACTTATCTTCCATTTGTCTTTTAACATAGGCTAAATATCCCCAAATTTTGAGATGGCCAAGACTCGATTTCTTATCATGTCATATCTCATACAATATGATAGGAACGGATTTATTTTTACCTCATTTCTGAATTTTTTAAATTTTTTAAAGGTTTCAGACTTGTCTCATAAGAAACACATACTCATATCGTGAGTAGTCATCAGTAAAGATAATGAAGTAGTTATAACCATCTTTGGCCTACATATTAAATGGGCTACATATTGTGATATCACTTACTCTGATACTACTTGTTGTGGATCCAGTACCATCCGTTGTGGTATGAAGAAAGAAGAAATATAACTAGGAAAAATATAATCAAGTATATGAAGCAGCCCCAGTGCTGCCTCCACGGGGTATACAAACTTCACTATAAAAAAATTTATAAGAGGAGATCATACCTTCAATCCTCGTACACCAATTCTTCTCTCTCAACAAGAAGTTTTTCCTCACAAAAGCTCTCTCTAGGAGACCCCTGAACCTCTGAAATGACCACTGTCCGCTGCTTAATAGTTTGCCTGAAGCCTCTGCTTCTGCTATCTGTCGATGCTCCTCTTCAGGGTCTGCTACCTGATGCCGGACTCCTCATGCTTGCTGCTCCTTAGAGTTCTTGACCGACTACCCACTGCTATCACTGAGCCCTCTATTTGTCCATAGGGGTTTTAAAGACCTCAGTCCAAGCTCAAATCAGAGATCAGACTCCGATTGCAACTCAAAAAACCTTCCGACCATCAGATCAGGCCACTGGATCACTTTGATCAAATCGCACACACCTCCAACTGTTGGATCGTGCAAACTACGCCTGTGGATTGCCCGTAGATTGGGCTCATCATGAACCAGACCAATCCGTGTGCCAAAAACCTCGAAAACCTCTAAGCGGTCCATGCCTCATGCATGGACCGTGAGAAACACCTCCGAAAATGCACTGGTCCACAGTGGACCATGCGAAATGCCCTTGAAAATGGAGCATCGATCCACCGTACCTCCCCATGGACCGTGGTCTATGGTGGACCGTGGTATACCAGACCACTCACTGGCTGGGCTGGCCCACGCACGCCCGCAGCCAGCTAATGGGCCGTACCAGCCTCTATGCTGGCTTCTCTCACATGTATCTTCATCATCTGGACTCCGTTTGGATTGTTCTTAGACTCGTTGGACTCTGTTCAACATCTTGGATCTCGTTCTAAGCCTATTATGGATCGAATCTCAAAAATTTTCTAACATCACACACATCAGTGTGTGTCAGGGTAAGTATCTCAGTGGTTATTTTTCATATCGTACAATGGGTAACTTGATCATTTTTTCTTGAAGATAGGATTTACAAACTAGATACGACTCATAATTCAATGAGCCAATGATATCATCCTTTTTCAATTTGTTTATCCCGTCCTCTCCAATATGGCTAAGCCTAAAGTACCACATATACTTATGGTTAGCATCATTTCTAGATCTTTTATGTCTTACGATACTCACTATTTGCTCGTTTATATTTACATACGCATCAACATGCAAGTGATATAGACTGTCAATTAATAGACCACGTACAACCAATTTATTTCAAAATAAATTGAACAAAAGTCTTTATTAAAATTGAAATCAAATTCATCCTGTGCTAGTACAGATATGAAAATCAAATTTTGGCTAGCTACAAGTATATATTAACAGTCTTTCAAAACTAATCTAAACTCTGACATTAGTCGAAGAGAGTAGGTTCTAACAGCTTCAACAGCAATCCTTGCTCCATTGCCAATCCGAAGGATCATCTCACCATGCCTCAACCCTCTACTTTCTATGAGACTTTGTATGGAAGTACATATATGAGTATTTGAGCCAGAATCTAATACCCAACTAGAAGTAGAGAAAACTATTAGGTCAGATTCAATAATGAGCATACTAGATGCACCTTTTGAAGGTGTATTCCTCTTTTTGATCTTTAGACTTTTCAGGTACAGTGGATAATTTCTCTTCCACTGGCCATTAGTATTACAGTGAAAATATTTTTCTTATCTACAGTCTTCTTCAGAGTGTCCTTCTTTCAAGTAGACTTTCTCTTGAAGGAAGATGCCTGCTCCATAGGAAGAACAGAGCCCCTTGAACTCTTCAAGATCTCCTTAGTAGTAACCAACATGTTGAGCAATTCGGGGAGAGTGCAGTCCAACTTGTTCATATGATAATTTATAATAAATTAATTATATAAAGTAGTAAGAGATTGTAGGATCAAATTCACATATAATTTCTTCTGTATAGTCATGCCGAGCTTCTCAAGCTTCTCTAGGTCCTTGATCATTGTCAAACATTGATCATAGACTGATTGTCCTTCGTGCATTTTGGAGTTGAAGAGTCTCTTTGATATTTCAAAATATGCAGTGCGGCTCTACTCACCGTATCACTCTTATACATGAGTAATCATAGCCCTGACAGTTGCATGTACTCATGCTGGCTTTACAATTCGTTGGTCATCGAAGCCAGTATGTAGCACTTCACCCAATTATCATCATCTGTTCATTTATCCTATGCTATCCTCTGATCAGCATTAGGATGGCTTGGCAAAGCTAAGAGTTTCTGGTCAAGTACATATCCTATTTTCTGAAATGAAGACAATCTTGAGATTTTTGAGCTAGTGCTTGAAGTTAATACTAGTCAAACGATTGGATTCTAGGATATAGGCTAAAAAGTTTAGAGCTAACATGGTTAAACTGCGAGAGTAGAGATTCTATTTAGACATTTGTACTTAATTTTATATTTATTCTAGAAACTCTAAGAAACAAATAGGCTTCCACTATTTTTTTGGATCTCTCACACTCACCGGATAAAGAAATGAAAACCCTAACATGATAAGAATTTCTAGTGGGTACTACGATCCCATCGATGTACGTGCACCTCACCTGACAAATATTGGTAACATACATATCGATGAGTGGACAACTATTATCTAATTTTTCTTCAAATATGTTGCAGCGATTCGGTCTCTAAGTCATATGGACTCACCTGACAGATATTGGCCACACTCTTTTGTTAAGTCAGACCCGTCGTTCAGATGCAAGTGTGAAGCCATCATTGGGTCCCTCACCTAATAGATATTAGGCCTAACTCTATCTTTACCCTGCAGCAACCCTTTGCTAATAGAGTGGTTGTGTGTTTCTGATGCAATTGAACCACTGTGACCAGCCGAAAATAATCAACACCAGTAGCACACCTACACATCTACAATGGTGGAAGACTACTAGACTTAATATGTGCGAGAAGATTTTAATTTAGGTCTCATCTAGTTAGTCATAATAATAACTAATCTAATTGGCATAGGCTAAACCAATCACCAAGTAATCTTATTCAAGACACAATCTACCAAATTTATCAGATAAGTGGAGATCAATGGAAGGCTCTCCCTTGAAGGATCAAGGATCCTAATTAAATAATCACTTTTCAAACACTTGTCTTAGACACCAATTGGTTAATTGGTTCAAATAGATTAGCTTAAGTGATTCAAACTCGAGTCATTGAGCCGAATCAGGTCTTTGGGTCAATCGATTTAACACATGGATGTCAATCGATTTGACTAACCACAACTATTGGTTTGATCTTGAGTACTCTTGCCGTAATCCTAATCAACTCTTGACTTGGTTTAATCAACCACTCAACTTGATTGGGTTCTATTATATTCAAATCAAAAATTTTATGCGTAATCAAATTACAAGACCTAATTTGATCTACCCATGATCAATCCCTCATGCATAAACATAAATTTCAGATCTAAATCCATTGCATAAAATAACATGTTATGATTTTGAAACTACTTTTTAGATCTAAACAAACATTCACATATCTCATACATGAATAAAAATCAAATCTAACATGAAAACTCTTTTCAAAATTGTTTAACATTGATATAGGACAATCTTTTCAACATAAGGGATAAACCTTATGTCAGGACAATCTTATATCATACCGATGTCAAACTATTAATCACATTAATTTTAGATCTGATTAGAAATCAGATTTCATCTTATTCTCATGTATATGAATCTGTGACTCTGATATTACTATTGAAATTAAGTATTTTTATGCATGTAAATTTTAAAATATTTTGAAACAAGTAGTGGAAGAATAGATTTAATATTTTAATCTATGCATGTATAGATCTAATCAAACACCTACAGATCTAGTTCATATGATGAAAATAAATAAGTATACATCTGATTTCAATATAAAATAGATTCGATGATCGAATCATCTATCTGTAATGCTACTCTCCTTCTTCAAGATCTGGATCTGAGGATGTCTACAGGTTTCGATGAAGCAGCACATGCATCCAGTCTATACGGATATCCACATGAGGATGATTTAGATCAAAAGATTTAAGGACTATCAGGGTGATGGCTCCCTTGTAGGCTTCTCTCTTTCAAGGTTGAATCTTCCTTTGATCTTTTTTTCTCTTCACAAGAGAATAGATCTAAGACTAGAAGAGGAGGAAGAAGAAAGAAAAAGGCTAGATCTTTTCATGACCAAACTTAGGTGTGAGAGAGGAGGGGAGGCTTTTGGATTTCTCTTAAATTTTCTTGCATTAGGCTGCATCCTGACGTCCAACACTTGGACCCTTTATATAAAGAAGAGGAGGCATGGACTAGGGTTGGTATAGGCATCCCACATCCCAAGAAATCCTCCAACCACCATGCCAAAATAGGTGAGGCATGAGGAAGAAATCCTTGCTAATTTTTTCTCACATCAACCCCTTCCATAATGCCAAAAATCCTATAGATGGTCATCCATATATGGCGCCAAAAAAATTCTTCCTTTTATCCAAATCTGATTTGAATCAAATTCAAATTGGATTTAAGAAAGAATCAAAACTCTTATCAAATAAGAGACGCCTTCCCTCCTTGGACCCTTCCTATTCCTTGCCAAAAATTCTCATGCCAACTCCTTGGGCATGATGCATTCGTGGCATGAAATCAAGAGAGAGAGTCCCTACCCAATGGGACTCTACATGATCTATTCCTATTTTGACTTGGTTGGTTCTAAACCAACTCCAATTGATTGCAATCCTAGTCCAATTAGAAATTAAATTCAAATCCTATTTGGACTAGCACAAATCAACTCGAATCAGACCAAATTAAATTAAATTAGATTTGATTTAATTAGATTCGGATTAAGATTTAATTATTTGATCAAATTAAATAATCATAGCAACAATTGCTATTATGTCCTTCTTACTAACTTTTAACAAATCCTCTTTTCATGTAATTTTTACAAATTGATTCTGATCATCAATCATATTGATAATTGGATCAAGATTTAACTGTTTGATCTAATTAATCCTTATTGTGTGTAACCTCATAGATTTTCTTCTGTTTGGTAGTGAGATATATCATGATCTCTATTATAGTATCGTTGAAACACCTTTCAATGGGTTAGAACAATTTCGACTCACACCCATCAAGAATCATCGATCCAGAATGATCCTAGTGAGTTCTTACAATCTACTAATGACACATAGCAATATATGATGGTAACTCAGCATAATAGAATAAATAGAACCTCTAGGTGTAGTTACCGTATGATTCAGTTCCTCTATCGTGAGTCTCAACCAAGATGGAGGTTATGAAAAACTCATCAAACCTCAATATCTGTCATATATAAGATTCAATTAGCTCGAGTCCTAATTATGAAATTTATAGAAACTACTTTCCATCATCACCTTATTGTGGCCACAACTTAAAGACTCAACTTCTCAAATCTCATAAGACTACTTTTTATCTACTAATATCGATAGGTTTCATATAGATACGCACCCTACTCCTATAATGAACCCACTATAGCCAACATACACTACAAAGACCCAAATGGCTAAGAGATTATGTTGATGTGTAGTCAAACTACATCAACCTTACTGTGAGCAACCGAAGCACCACAGATCAAAGAACCACTCACATTATTACGACATCGAGAAGATCATTGACGAATGAGTAGACATCCATATGATCTCTCGTATGGTCACACTCGATATCGATGTTCTCTAACAACCATTCGTACTCTCATTTAGTGTCCCTATATTGTAGACTTGAGGCTCGTCTATCCTGAAGGAGGCGATCCGTGTGTCAATCTAACAGGATCAGTCACTGTCCCCGTGATGATCCATTGATCAGGAGTAATTTAGAAATTAATCACATATGTCTCAAATTCTCAAATCTTGAGAATATGTATCTTTAAGTTATTAATTCTTTAGATAATTCAAGGATATATTATACAAGAATGAAAATAAAATTACATACTTTATTGATAAATGAATATTTTAAGTATAAATTTATATCCTAAAAGATAATAATGTGTCTGCCACATTGGCTTCTAGGACATACATCTAATAAGAATTTCTCTAAAGGCCAATGCCTAGCATGCCTTGGATCCTATTAAGTCAGTGACTGGACTATTTAGCAGTGTTCTAATAACAAGATTTTGCCATTTGGATCTTCCATCTGTAAGCACAGCATGTGCTTGTTGCTAGTATGTAAAAGAGGTGGTGGAGAAAGGGGATCAAGGTGGAGATCGAGAGGCTAAGAAGGTTTCAGGATAGCAAGGAAGCAAATGAAAAGAGGGAAATAGGGGTGGAGGAGGGGGGAGATGACATGTTAGTAAAAAAGAGAACGAGGGAGATAAGATACAGTACAAGATGATGGAGATTGGTGTCTTTGTTGAGAGTGGAGCCATCACGTATATGTCTTGAGACAAGGAAAATTATATTCCACTCTCTCTTTGTAATATAGAAAATATTCAAGAAAGATTACTCATATTAAGCCCTAGCTGCTTAAGTTACCGTAGCTCATCTTGTAGCTATTTTGACTATGATGCAAGTGTTGTAATTTAAGTCGTAGCCCGATTTATGTCTAAAGTTATTGTAGCTGCTTGCTCAAGAGACCATCATTCAAACATGTGGATTTGAGCCATTGCAGGGAGGTTAAACTGAAGGCCTTAAAAAAATAGATCCCAAGTGACACATGGGGTGGCAATGGGCTCAGATCAAACAAGATATGGATCCAATTAGATATACGGTAAATCAAAAATCTCTCAACTCAAATTTAACTTATTTATTGAATATATCAAAAATTTAATTATTAAATAGATAATCTAATTCGGCTACATTGCTGAGTAACAGTGCAGGATAAAAAAAAAAAAAGAGAATTTATCGTATGGGTTCACATCCTTCAGTGGTGACTCCTCTCAAACGATCTCGCCGTTCATGTGGGCACTGCGCCGTTACAACCACATACTGCATTTCGGGGTCCAAAACTCCGTATATACTCCCGTATGCTCCTTTGTCGGGCGGCACAAAAACATCCTGACCTTTCCTGCCCCGCGGCACCGCGCTGCGCTTTCCTCTGACGCGTAGACGCGCATAAAGCGCCCCGCGGCGCCCCGCTCCACCCGAACCCCACTCCTCTCTCCTCTCTCTCGTTTTCCCCGATTCCCATCGCGCAACCATGTGGCGGCGGTGCCAATCCCTCTTTCTTCGCCGATAATCGCCGCATCCGTAGATGCCCGCATCCGATTCCCACCAGCGCTATCGCCGTCGTCGCCGCCGCCGCCGCCGCTCTTCCGGTGAGAGGAGGAGGAGGAATCTGCCGCTTTTGCAGCTGCGATGATGACGATGATGCCGGCGTCGGAGCCGACCGCTGCCGCGGTCGGGGACGAGGACCCGTCGCTCTCGAAGCGGGTCGCCGACCGTTACCTGAAGCGTGAGGTCCTCGGGGAAGGCACCTATGGCGTCGTCTTCAAGGCCATCGACACCAAGGTCGGTCGGAATCCCCGTTCCGTTTTCTGCTCCTATTTTTAACTATTTTTCGGTCGAGTGGCTTGATTGGATGGTAGAGATATTTCTTTGAGCCCTGGATTCAGGATTTAGATACCGTTTTTCATGGTGTTGTCGAGTGAAAAAGAAATTTTGATTCGATGATTGGTATTATGATTGCTCAGACAGTTCAGATGCAACGAAAGGGGTCCTTTTTTCCCTCTCTCTGCTCCCGATACTATGGTTTATGCTTGGGATTTCAAGCGCAACGGGAGAGTTAGGAATGGAATTTTGCAGTGCTATTGATTGGATGATTCTGATAAGATCAGCTCCCAAGATGTTTTTGTTTAATTTTGTATTTAAGGTTGTTATTGCCCCAGTCTTTCTCTACGACTGTTTGATGTCAAGTAGGAGTTTCTGCTAGCATGAGTTCCTATACCGTGATTACACTGATTTTATTCTAAATCTTGTTAGTTTATTGTACTGCTTTTGATTTTTGACATATTTGCTTTGGTCCCACCTTATGCTTGAACATCAATTGTCATACGATCTCGCCATATCTTCAAGAATAAAAACATGAAAAGGGGAGAAAAAGGTGAAGATGGATTGCTTTGAGGGGATCTAGACCTCCTAGAGAATACAAGGATGATTATCTTCCATTGAAAACATGATTTCTCTTCTTACACATTTATAGGCTAAGATACCTTGACTAAGATGGAGAACCTAATTCCAATAAAACTAGACAATCTGAATAAATTTAGAAATAAATATGGATTGGTTGCATGTTCCTTTTCTGATATGGAATTATATCATTCTCCGCCTTTCCAATCAACCTTGTCCTCAATGTTGAGCTGCAATAAAGATTTCCTTAATCAAATGATTATGATGATATGTATACTCCATGCATCACCACCAATTTGGTTCTTTGCTTCTTGTGTGCAAGATCGAGCTGATAAATTGTTGAGGTGGTTGATTATGACCTTTACCTTGGCAATCCAAAACGAATTAGAGATGGCATATGCTAATTGATCTGCATAAGCGACAAGAAACTGATCCTTGTTTTGCTGAGATGCGAACACCATCTTTAAGTAAACAAAATTTGTTTCTTTGATGTTTGGATTTACTTAGCTCCTTTATTTTCAATCATCAAACTTCACAATTATGTCTTTCATGAATTCATCAATAATTAGATCTTTCACGATGGCATCATCTATAGCTTTATTGTCAATTGAATCAGAAGACAATGAATTTTCGATGATCAAACTCTTGAATTCCTGATTTTTCATAGTGAAACTGTCAATTGGTTGATTTTCAATGTCTTGATCATTATTGACTCGATCATCAGTGAGGGAGATGTTTGTCTTCAATTTTGTCTCCGTAAGTGTTGCAGAAGCAATTAGCCAAATAAGACTTGACTTTGCAAGATGGTGTGGGGGGATCAGCTGCACCTTTTGTAGACGAGTGAGACTGATAGAGGCTGTCATTGAATTTGGTTGGAAGACCCTAATGCCATGCTTAACTTTAGGTTGCTAAAAAAAGCAACTCACAAAGAAGTTCATGGTCAAACTCATACTGTGGTTGGCAAGTTGTTCGAAACATGCTTGATACTTGGGAAGAGTCAAAGTGTAGCTTCATTAGCTCTCTCATATAATATTTGTACATGTTTGCAGTCTCCATGTTTACCAAGCATCGCTCCTTGCACTTGATTCTCAAGATCTTGTGAACATATCTCCATGGTGAGGATTGAAGGCTTTGAGACCAATTGATGAAATCATGCTGTATCTTAAATAATAAAAACATGAGAAGGGGAGAAAAGGAGAAGATGGAGTGCCTTAAGGGGATCTGGACCTGCTAGAAACCATTTTGAGGGTGATTAGCTTCAATTAAAAACATGTTTTCTCTTCATTGATAGTTCATCCTATAGGGTGTACATATTTATAGGCTAGATACCTTGACTGAGAAGAAAAGACCTAAGTCTTATTAAGCTAGGAAACTGAATGGATTTAGAAAATAAATATGGATTGGTTGAGGGTTTTCATTTTAGATTAGGGATCTCATCAACTTGATACATGTTATCCTGAAGAATTTTGTTGGATTAGTTAGTCAGTTTATCGACTATTTGTGCTTGTTCAGTCTTATCATGGGTTTGTAGTATGCTAAAGAAAGGCTTTCTGCTCGTTGATTTTCATGGGTTTTTAACACATTGTTTCAAAATTTTTGTCCTTTTGGCTAGCAAATTATGAGCCCCTGATTCAGGTGATATCAGGAAACCAATGCATTTCGTTAGGAGTATACATTCAATAGAGTTGGCTTGCCTTTGATGGTGCATGTATTTATGATGTCTATCTTCTATGAGCCATGGTTGCATCATATTTCCATGTATCTTATTTGGTTCATGATTTTGCACCTATTAATACCACTCTCCTTTTGTATATCCATAGGGTATGTCAATTTGTTGTTTTTGTCTTTTTCGGTTAACTTGATTGTCTAAACAACCATGACAACATCTAATAATGAATCCATATTCATTTAGGCAACTGTATAAATCCTTCAAAATTCAGCTTAATATTGATTTAATGGTTGTCTAAGATCTAAACGCTGAGCATCTTTTTGCCATCACATAGCTTTTGAAACGATGCATGTACCTTGTGACACCACAAATGTCTCAGCATGGAGAGATAACATTCTCTATAAGTTGTAGTCTGGAAGTTTTTTATATTACATATTTGGTTCCCATGGACCAGCTAGTGCTTTCAAGTTTCTTTGACATCTCTAATATTGCAAGTCAAATTATTCTGTGAGCCTTCAACGTAGTTCCTTGAGCCTCCATTTGCAGGGCTTCCTGTGTACCCCCTTGTTTAATGAAAGTATGTCCCAATTCGTTCAGCTTTTGTGCTTCAGCTAAAATTGGGAGTGTGTTTATTAGGTGAGGGGACCAACAATTAATGGTTCCCCTCACATGTTCACAACCTTCCATGCTTCTATGTGCATTGCACATTGACAACACTTTTATGTTCTAGTTTCAAACTGACGTCATTGAAGATGCCCTGAGTGATCTTAATAAAAGTTTAAATCAAAGAACAAATTGCATTATTTCCTAAATAAATATATTCTGGAAATCTCATGTCTTATTGGACAACTTTGATGCATATTGCTATGTGCTGATGTGCTGAAGTGTCCTTGTCATGGCTACTGCAGAATGGTATTGTCTGGTACCTGCTATATTTGAATCACCTTAGATATGTGTGTTTCATATCAACAATGATAATTTGAATTCTTGATCTTAGTTTTAATTTGTGGAGTCTTTGTTGTGCAAGGGAGATGAACTCCTCCATTTTAGAACTAAATTACCCAAGTTTTATATTTGTTGTTTCACAACCAAGGATTCAAGTTTCGGTAGGATGTCCCATCGGACACCAGGATGGGGCGTCATCCCATGTATTGAGATAGGACCGTCCCACTATCGTCCCAGCATCCTGATTAGCACAACTTGGGACATTCTCTGTCCCAAGTGTTGGGATGGGGTGGGATAGCGGCATGTCCTATTTCATGAAAAACTGGGACAACCCCATCTTATGGGATTTAAGACCTTGATGGGGACAACCATCGGTCTAGGTCCATGTGCTGGTCAAGTTAAGTAATATGATGAACTGGAAAGATATGATTGCCTTTAGGAATTGAAGGAACTAGTTTGGAAGCTTCAAAATGTTCATTTGTCTGATTGGGGCAATTTTTGATGAGGTGTAGACCTGTCAATAATTGGGATATCTCATTAAACATAGGGGTCTCTTTGCTTGTTTTCATACTAAAAATCCTTTTGAATGCTATCATATTTATATGATTGAATAAATATTTGAAATAATAAGAGCAGAATTTCTGGTTTTGTTATATCAACAAAGGGCTGTTTGGGCAGTTTAGCTGTTCCTTTAACCAAATGCTTTGTGAATTGGAGTTGAATTCTTTGGGCTATTAAACTGCTTGTGATCTGCCATATTATCACCACATGTTCTAATCGCAAAGAAAAAAGGCAGATTATCACTTCAAGCTTATTTTGTGCTTCATTAGTAGAGACATTGCTGCTTATATGTTGTTAAAATCTTCCAAATGAAGCTTATCTTCTTGTTGATCTCTAAACTTTGAAACATACTACCTTGCACCGCATCACTATTGGTGACTAAAATTCCAGGATCCATGTATAACTCAACTTACTAAAAAGAGGAAAGAAAGAAAAAAGGAAGCAGTAAAAGGTGATGTTGAGATACATCACCTTTGAAAATATTCAATACTAAACATATGGCTGCTTGGAGAACCCATTATTTGGACATTTTCCTATGAAAATCTCGCCAGTGCTTCAATTTGCATATTATTCCCTTATTTTCTGGTTCCCGCTTTGTTTATACTTGGATGATGGTGGTTGGGGTCAACAGATAGGTATCACTGCTGGGGACTGATGGCTACTGCTGCTTGGACGATAGCCTGTTATGGTTACTTAAGGTTGGTTTATTGCAAGGAGAGGGACCGACCAAAGATTCACAGTGACCCAACTAAGGGGGGAAGTTAGGAAAGACATGAATAGATGAGATTCAATGCCCGCAACTTGATGTATGCTTTTCTTCATTCAACAGGAGGGGGACTCCTCTTTATTGTGTCAGAAGCAGAAGCTTCATTAGCTAAGGTCAGCAGTATCTTTATTCGAAGAAAGATGGGTACAAAAGTGGAATGTGATAAGATTACCAACAAAGGTTAATTTAACTGCTTCATGCTAATGTCTAGACATGATGTAACTTCTAAATACATAAACATAAATAACTATTAGAAATCTTGAATCATAAATCATTCTAGATTTGTATGTTGATTGTGGATTGAATTTTTTCACGTAATTTTTAATACAAATTAAGTTAGATAACTATCTTTGCTGATAGCAGCATCATAATCTCAAAATTCATGCAAAAAGTATGGAGGCATGCAACTGTTTTTATGCATTAGCAATATATTGGTTGTGTCCTACACCTGTATCAAGTACTATGAAAAATCATACTAATAGTAGTACTATGGGATTATCTTGATTTCTATTTTCTAATGACTTTTCCGATCACCATGTTCATTCTTTAGATAGTGCTCTCGATCCTTTATTTAGGGCTTATTTGGTTTGCGGGAAGAAATTTTCTCATTGGAATGTTTTCTTGGGAAGTTGATTCCTGGGAGCATGATGCCAGGAAAGTGATTTTGGTATGGTTGGTTGACCATGGGAAAGTGATACATTTCAGTAAAATTTTGGTACCGGTACTGGTGGCCGTTCCGACCGACCGGCGGCACGGTCCGATACGGTTCCATACTGGATTGGACCGATGCGAATCGAAACATGGAAAGGAAGAGAACCAGGAGGAGGAAAAGAGAAAAGAGAGAGAAATAGAGAGAGAGGGAGGAAGAAAGAAAGGAGGGAGGGGAAGGAGGAGTCGGAGGGCCCGTCGGACGGCCTTCTGCTGGCCGTCAGACGGCGCAGTCTATGCGCACGGCGCCGCGGGCGTGAAACAGGGGCGACTCCCCTGTTTCTTATAAACTCCTGAATTTCCACCAATTCATTTGTATTTCAGTTCCATAACTTGTTTCCAGTTCAGCTAATACAATTTCTGCCCTTTTACTGAGATAATTCAGACTAATTCCATTAAAATTAATAGTTGCAATTGAATCCTCTAAATTCAAGTTTAAACCCATAATTTAATTTACCAAAACATTAAATCTGTTAGCAATTATTTAAGATTTAATTTAAATACGGTTTAGGATCCAAAATCCTTACCTCAAATGATTGAAACCTGGTTGCTATTAAAACAGACTTCTTCCTTTCCACCGTCAACTCTCTTCTCTTTCAGATTACTCTATCAAACAATCACTTCTCTCCTAGCCGAATTTCCTCTCAATTCTGACTGAGAATTCCACATTTTCCTGGCCTCTCCCCTTCTCTGTCTTCTCTATTTTTACTTAAGAACCAGAACAACCAAAACAAGGGAATATCGGTGAACAGCCCCTTAGGAAAGAAATTTAAAGACTTAGCTGGTTAGATGTCAATCCCATGAATTAGCTAGCAAATATCTTGGTTTTCCAACCTTTTATTTATATAAAAATAACTGCTGAGTAATCCCCATGAAAATATTTTTAAATCCCTAAGTTTCAGCAACTCTGTAGAATTCCACTATTTAAGCTTTCCCGCAGCTTAGTCGACTAATCTGAGATTTAGTCGACTCAGACTTAGTCGACTAACCTAAAATTTAGTCTCATCACCTGCATGCTAGCACAGCCCCCTCTGATACGCTTTCTATTTTCTGCAACTTAGCCGACCCTTCTTAAAATTGAGTGGACCCAGTCCCCTTGGGTTTCTGAAATTGCTATAAATCATCGATTTACACTTCAAAATTGCCACCCACACCAACATTATCGAAAGGATCCTTCAAATATCATTTATTCTGTGCTCAATAACCACTAAATTAACTTAATGCCACTATTATTGATCTTACTCAATCATTTTCTTCTTAAGTAACAACCATATTTAAGCTTCAATACTATTGCTTAATTAACATTTAAATGCTCAAATATACCATTGGTAAAATGCTATATCACACACACATGAATACTAAATGCAAATGCTAATCTCTTAGATTTCCTCTTTGCTGGTTTGGGTGTTACAATTCCTCCCCCCTTAAATAAATTTCGTCCTCGAAATTTGCACCTTTAAGCTTGAATTTGCTCTAGATCTCAAATTTTGATATTGCTATATACATATTACCCATTACAAAATCTATTGACAATTTCCCACATCATGATTCGCATACTAGCTCATAATAACATACATCGCACACTGCTGATATTCTACTCATAAATTCTTATTCTAGTATCCACTCTTTAATGTGTGTGCTTATATTCTTTATCATCATAATTTACATTTTAACTTTTCAACCTAAATCTCCTCTTGAAATAATTAAAACATTAGTTCCAATCCTTTTCCTCTAATTTCTATCGCTTTACTCAGCTTAGCTACCATCGACTTCCAACTTTATGAGACCCATTCTTTCTCATTATAATATTTACATATGATTTCATGCATTGCCCACACCGCTCTTTATATTATTTATGCCCATACACAGATTCAACTAGTCTTAAACTTTTAATTTTCTTAACCAAGATAATATTTAGGACTATCTTGACCACCTCCATTACTTTATAATTACCATCACAGAAATTTAACTATCAAAATGAATCCCAACTGGATTATAAACATATACAAATCAATTCTCTTCCCTTTAAGATTAATCATCACAAAATCATATATCAAAGATTTCCATATAATCAGCAGGTCATAATTCCATCATGCTTTTGCTGCACTACTCCAATTCATCCATCTTGCTAAATGCTAAATATTTATGGGAGTCACTCTAGTCTTTAAATATCCACATTATGCTTACCGATACTATGCTTTAAACATCTGAATTCACCTTGCCTTCTTTTAGCTTGAACTATAAATCATAACCTTAAAAATTCTGAAACTTTCAATACATGCAATCCTTATGATTACACTTATGTCCTCTGACGCTACTTGCACCACAATTTCTAATAATCATAAACTCAAATCCTTATACCACTTAAATCACAATCCCCAATGATCATAAACTTAGATTCCAAACAATAATTTATTCTGGACATAATCCCAAATGATCATAAATCTTTGCTCTGATTGCCAGCTTCACTGATTTTAATTTTCTTAAAAATCTTTTAAATAGTGAAGCCGGCATATGGTTTGCCGACTTCATTATTAATCCCCATTTTTAAAAAGGGCCATGTGTGAACAGGGGCAATAGCCCCTGTTCCGCGACTGCGAAGCCGCCTGCGCCGCTTCCGCCATCCGGTGGCCACGACGGCCACCCAGAGTCCTCCAACGGCCTCTTCGCCGTCTCGTCCTCCCATCTCTGGTGGTCTCTCCTCTCTCTCTTTCTCACTCGTTGCAGCAGCCCCATCGGGCCAATCAAGCCGCGACGGCTTTCTCCACCCTCTGACAGCCGCAGAGGGCCACTACCGGCTTCCAGCAGCATCCTCTTCTCTCTCCCTCTCCTCCTCTCTCTCTGCCTCTACCTTTGTTTCCCTCTCTTTCTTCTCTGGCACCGGCATGTGCCGTTTTCTCTATCGGAGCCGTCTCGGTTCTCTGTCAGTCCGGTTCGGCACGTCCCAAACTGTCTGATTCGGGACGGTTCTGAGAACCTTGCATTTCAGAGTGTCTTATGTTTGATCGAGCATTTACTTTCTTAAGAGAGATGTGTAAAATACCTATTATATTCTTAATAAAGCAAAAGACCTTATCCCATTCTATTCATGGCTTTAAGGGCACTTCTGCAATAAAAAAAAGATCCCAATTCGCTTCCCATGAGGAAGCCAAAAATCCATGTCTCACATCGGTTTTTCTTTCTCATGAAATATGAGAAGTTTATTCCCATGGGAATGCCACTTTCCAATATCTTTTCTCTAAAAACTCCAACCAAACAAGAAGGGTTCCTTCATTTTTCTGTTGACCATACTTTCTCCCTTCCTATTCCTATCAACCAAATGAGTCCTTAGAAAGAAAAAGCCAAAAAGATAGATAAATGGTAAGAGATCCTAATTATCGGCACGAGATTAAAATAGAAAATGAAGAAGAAGCATAGATTGCTGTATCTATGCTCTTTGCGGTGCATATGACTTCGATATGCATCAATGTAGGCTGGTAGATGATGAAATGGGTTAGCTCAGATAGAAGGTTGTAAATCTCTGGCACTGTTCTGATACTCATCAATGCATTCTGGAATGTAGATAAAATATAATATTGGTGTTAGTTATACTCCATGGCCAGGATTGCCAACTTGGAACTAAATCTTATGCTAGCTGATCGACGATATGAATCGGTACGTCCCCATATTGGACCATAGACCTGAATCGACATGAAAATGAGGGATGAATTGAGGAGGAAAAGAGAGAGAAAAGGGGGAAGGAAGGAGGGAAGGAAAGGGAGGCCGACAGCGGCCATTGGAGGGCCGTCGAGGCCTTCCTGGCTCCGCAGTCCCCCATGAGAGGAAATGAGAGCAGAGAGAGAGGTGAAGGGAGAGAAGAAGAATGAGGGGAAGGTGGCAGGGAGACCATCGGAGGGCCTCTGGGTGGCCCAAAAATGCCCCGCGGTTGTCATAGGTTAGAAATAGGGGCGACGCCCCTGTTCATGGATTTTTTAAAAAAGATGATAAATAGTGAAGTAGGCAATGGATTTGCCAGCTTCACTATTTATTGTATTTTTAAAAAAATGTGAAATAGGGATGATGCTCCTGTTTCGAACCCACGACGATTGCGGGGCATTTTTGGGCTGTTCGGTAGCCACAGTGGCCGTCCGGCGGCCCTCCAGCGGCCTTCCCCTCACTTCTTTTCTCCTTCTCCTCTCTTTCTCTATCTCTCTCCTTACATCTCGCGGAGCCCCGGAGGCCTCAGCAGCCTCGTCGGGCCACTGCTGGCCACCTTTGGCCTTTCTCTCTCCTTCCGTCGCCTCCTCTCTTCCTTCTCCTTCGCTCCGTTTTTGCCGGCATTCTGGATCGAACGTCTGAACCGCACCGTTTAGCTACTGGTACAGTTCGGCAAACCATGCTCCATAACTTCTTGCTGATTTGCTACTGCTATAATCATGAAATAATCTTGTGAACTAGTGGCTGGTTTAGATATTATTCATTTGTACTATGCTGTATGGATTATATCACTGGATTCATCTATTCTTCTAAGTGCGTGTATAGTATCTTAACATGAAGCCTACTCAAGTTGATGATGCAATACCGCTTTTGAATGATTCAGATGCTGGTGAGGGTCTGATATTTTATTCAAATTTTCCTGTGGTTTTTTTATTCAAGTTTCACTCTTTAGCTCTACTGCACTTTTCCTTGATCAGAACTTTTCTATCTTGGTAAGTTACATTGGCGAATCTAGAAAGTCTGACTACTTTTGGATTTGTTGTTGGGATTTGACCTATGATCTAGTAGTGTCAATCGGTTGAATTTAACTTGTAATGTAGATAAAATTGCTAGGTGGTTAATCAAAACAACTTATTTGCTTGAATTCTACCTGATTATACGTGTGCAATGCAATTTTACAAATGACACTTTTTAAGCAACGAATACACAACTATGTCCCAAGCTCATGTCTGTCATGGTGGCATTATACAGTAGTCTTCTCTCCGCAGTGTCATGCCAGTCACTCACCTGGCCACATGCCAAAACACATAACTAGAAAGTAAAAAAAGAAACAAAACAAAAAGCTCATGCCATTTCATACCAGTCTGTTCAAATTCATGCTGAACCTGTGTTGACATTGAATAACATATAGGTAGTGTGATACAGGTGTACTTAATGCTGTATCATATATGTGATTTGTGGACATCGTTTGTGCCATACAGCATTGACTGGTAGAACATGGTACTTGAATCACAAGGTCGGTGCATCGTGGAGGCAGTATCTCTTAGGGTGAAGAAAATGGTTTCTTTCTTGGAGGGATTTTGAGGAAACCCCTATTGCAAACCTGTTCCTAAATGACTGATCTACTTATGCTCCATGTTATAGTTTTCAGACCCTTTTTCTATTTTATTTTTGATGAAATAGATATTTTGGGCAGATGAGTCTGACATAACTATGTGCTGTAATATTACTTCTGTTACTAATGTAAGTTTTAGTTCTCATTCTTTATCTCAATTTCAGTTGTCGTATTTTTCCAGTGTGACCAATACCTTCTTCCACCTCCTCTAGCAGCATTCATGTTCTGTTAATGATATCTGCTTACCTTGTGATGCTGATGCTATATGCTGACAAATCTATCACATTGGCTGTTTCTTGTTTGATATTATTGAAGGAATGGTTCCGGGCTTTAGTTATTTTAAGTGACTAGTCTATTGAAATGCTAAAAGTTTTTTCTTCTTGAATGGTTGATTTATTTATTTCATAATCATTATTTAGTATAAAAAAATCCATTATGTCCATTTAGTAACTTCATGATTTTGTTGCTTTGAACTAATATGCATTAGGATATTTGCAGACTGGGCAAACAGTTGCAATTAAGAAGATTCGCCTGGGAAAGTACAAGGAAGGTGTAAATTTTACTGCTCTTAGGGAAATTAAACTCCTTAAAGAGCTCAAGGACCCAAATATTATTGAGTTAATTGATGCTTTCCCTCACAAGGGTAACCTGCATCTCGTATTTGAGTTTATGGAGAGTGACCTGGAGGCTGTTATTCGTGATAGAAATATTGTTCTTTCACCAGCTGACATAAAGTCATATCTTCAAATGACATTGAAAGGGCTTGCATACTGCCATAAAAATGGGTCTTGCACAGGTACCTTGTCTTGTGTTTTCTTTTTATTTCTTAAAACAAAATTTAACTAATTCCAACTGATGTAACAGGGATATGAAACCCAATAACCTACTGATTGCTGCTGATGGACAGCTTAAGCTTGCAGACTTTGGTCTGGCACGCATTTTTGGCAGCCCAGATCGCAAGTTTACTCACCAGGTTTTTATTTATTTATTTATTTTCGTTTATAAGGATTGGCTAATGTATTAGAAACCATTCAAACACATGATTATCTAATTCTAATTAGCATTTCTGGACCTTATATGGGCAGTAGACAAGTGAAAATGGGGAATTGTAGCAAAACTGAACAGCTTGGAGTCTCATAGTAGTAATTTCTGAGCTAAGCATGAGCAGGGCAATCAATTTATCATTTCCTCAAGAGTTGACAGACACCTTCTAGTGTAATTTAATACCTATGGCCTCAAAAACTAATTTTGAGTTGAAGACTGTAATTTTAATGAACAGCATTTCTGACTTCAAGATCAAAGAGAAGATAATATCACAGTGTTGGCGATACAATTAGACCTTTCATTGAGATATTTGTAGCAACAATTTTCCTTTCTAATTATGGGACATGTAGTATACTAAGCTTCACCACATTATATTCAAAGGTTCAAATATCAATTGTTATTCCACATTTTCACAAGATATGGTTCAAATGCATATTTAGTATGTGCTAAATTAGTTGTACTTGTTTGATGATGCGATGTGATCCTAATTGATCTCCTTCAAAGTCCTTGATTTAAACAAGGGCCTAGATATGAAATTTTGATTTATTTGGCTGAAATTTAGCAATTGAGGAATGGTAATTTTCTCAGGAGATGATTTCTCATGCTTCCACTTGAGATTATTTTGGAGAATAGCTAATGGAAAAGAAGACAGAGAAGAAAAGCATAGTAATTTTTTCATTCAACAAAATCTAATTGTACACACATATGTTTTCACTTTTAAGACCTTAGGGGACAATTTACATCTTGTGGCCACTAAATATCCATCTTCATTTGATGACAAGATTAAAAAAAATGTAGAATATCCATGGGGATGCTTGGTTGGTAGATGGTAAAAATGGCTGGCTAACACAACTTGCCTTATTAATTTTTTTGGTCTTATTAATTTTTTCTTTTTGTTTTACCTTTTCTCCCTTTTTCCTAACTTTTCTTTCTTCTCTTTCATTTATCTCTTTTCTTCTTTCTTTTTTTTTTTTACTTGCTTGTTTTTGTGCCCAATTCCTTGCCCCTAGCCTTCACATGCACATTTAGGTGAGAGCTCTAGTGCCCCTTACAATGTTTCAACAGTTGGGCATGGCTCTTGAACGATATAACTTGCAACCCATGGTTGATGTGGATAACTCCAGCTGCTAATGATAATTGCTTTCGTTGGAAACAATAATTTTAAACTAGACCGAATTGGCTGGTTTAACCAGGAACTAGTTGCCTGTCTATTCTAGTCCAAAGGATATCTTAAAAATGGTCAAAACTCGGTTAAACCGAAAGAACCAGACGAATTGGTCAGATTGGCCAGTCTAATCCCGTTTGACCTTTTTTTTGAACTTAAAATTCCACTTATTCTCCATCACTTCTCTTCCCCCATTTTTCCCGCCCTCTTCAATCCTTGGTATTTATTTCCTCCCATCACAAGCATCGAAGATGTCCTCCAAGGAGTCCCCCACCCTGTCTAAGAACCCCTCCACCTCCACCATGGTCGAACCCCCTAAGCTTCCTGAAAAGCCAAATGCAAGAAGAAGAAGTAGCCCGAACTCCTAGCCTCTCTGATCCTATGACCACCCAAGAACCTGTTGCCTAGCCACCGAAAGTCTCCATTTTTTATGTTGTGCCATCCAAGAACTATCGAAAGAAGCAAAAGACCACCGACCTTCCAGCCCATGTTGTTGTTGTAGAAGCCACAAACTTTAGCTTCGGCGAACAACAGCTGAGGGTTTGGACAGATGCCAATGAGATTCCACAACGAAAGGTGTTGAGCAATATCCTTAACTTCTTTAACTTCATTCAACCCTCTCTTCTCACCAAAAACTTGAATCCAAAGCAAGTTCACACCAAGGAAATTTTCTCTTTTTTTCTCCTGATTTTCCCTATTTTTAGATTTTTTTGGAAAATAAAATGTAATTATGACATGATAATGATATCTTGTGAACATCATTGGTCGGACTTGTTGGTTGGATCGGTCTGATCGGTTGATCTGGGAATTGGATAGCTTGCTAGTTTGCTGTCTGGTTTAGTTTTCAAATATTGGTTGGAAACATATTGACCATGTCTCAAGTCTGCCCACACTTGAAGGATGTCAACTTTAACGGTGGTTTGCTAATGCTGGTCTTTCAATTGCACTTTTTGCCTCTTGATCTATCTTGCTGCCTCGGGAAGTTTGTACAAACTTTTTGAGGTGCCTTATGGGTGTTATGCCTCTTAAGCTCCTTGTTGTTTCGGCAAGCCATCTTCCAAATTTTTTTAATGGTACACAATGGTAATTGTGATCTTGAATATCAAATTTTAGAATGTGTACTTTTGTACCATTGCCTCCTTTGCTTTACATATTTTAGCTTGCAAAAATAGCTCATAGAATTCCAATGAAATCATCCTTGCTGTCATGTCCCCTGGCTAAAGCTAGGTGAATTTGAGATTGTTGGTAGTTAGTGTGGAGGAATTCAAAAGAGGGTGTCTATCTCTTCTAACTAGTATTAGGCACATGATGCTTGCAAGAGAGGAAGTATAGAAGCCGGATGGTTGTAATTTCAGCCTTGGGTTAAAAAATCCTAATTATGTACTTTAATAAGTACACTTCTACTTATAGAATGTGCATTTATGTTGTTTCTCTCGTTTTAGGGGAAGTGAGGTTCGTCTATTAAAAGATAGTAGTTATTAAATATTGGGAGTATTGCCTTATTGGAATCCATGAGAATGTGCTCTCAGTGTCTTACCATATTATATTAAAGAAAAAATTGTAGAAGCCTCATCCATAGCCTCATGAGTAAGGTTCACGACATCGGTACTGGGGATTCTATCGGTTGGCGATCGGTTCAATACAGCACCGATATGTATTGTAGCAATTTGAGATGTACCGGATTAAGGGGAGAGAGAGGAGAAGAGTGAGGAGGGAGGGAGGCAGATGGGCTTATGGAGAGGAGGGAGAGGGAGAAGTGGAGGAAGAGAGAGAAAGGGAGTAAGGGAGAGGAAGGAGGAGAGAGAGAGTAGAGAGAGGGGCTTATGGGGAAGGGGAGAGGGAGGAGAGGGAGGGAGGGGCAAAGAGAGATAGAGAGGGGCTTTCTTCATCGATGAAGGCATTAGGAAGCCCTAAACCAAGGGGTGGCAAAATGCGACTCGATCTGTCAACTTGACTCATGTTCGACCCATCATAAATAGGTTTGGTTTGGGTTAAATGGGTTCGGGTCGTAAACAGGTCAATCTGTTTAACCTATTTAATAATTGCGTTAGAGTTGGTTTCGAGGCCCATAACCCATTTAAACTGTTTATTTATCTGTTTATCTTTGATTTATAAAATGAATCCTGTGCAGAATAAGAATCAGATCCGGCCTTATCAGCCCAGAAAACTCTTAGAACTTTCCAGAACCTCCTACATAATCCATTGCAATGTCGCCCTCTTCGCACTCTCTCGGAAACCCTTGCCGTGCAATCCCGCTCGGCTCTCTTGCTCTCCTCCTTATCATCTTCTTCTCGTCTCAACTTTCTTTGATCTCCATTAACGCAATGGCCGGCAAGGGTGAAGGTTCGGTGATCGGGATTGATCTTGGGATGACCTACTCTTGCATCGGTATGGTAGCACAATTAAGTGGAATCATCGCTAATGACTAGGGGAAGTGCACCACCCCTCCTACATCATTTTCACTGACATTGAGTGGCTAATCGACATTGTTGCCATGAATTAGGTCACACTTTCAGTGATTCTCTTGCTCTCCGATGTCCCTTTTCCTAGATTCGTTGTTGGTACATTAAGTAGATCTCCACTTTCTTCTTCTTGTGTCCACTTTCTTCGATCTCTGTCGATGCAGTGGCAGGCAAGACCGAAGGTTCGGCGATTGGGATTGATCTTCGTGGCAGCACGATCAGGTGGAGATCATCGCCAATGACCAGGGAAACTGCACCACCCCCTGCCTATGTCGCTTTCACTGGCATTCGAGTGACTTATTGGTTATGCCACCAAGAACTAGGTTGCCATGAGCCTTTCTAACACTGTCTTCGGTGGTCTCTTGCCCTCTGATGTCCCTTTTCCTAGATCTGTTGTTGGTACATTGAATAGATCTATATTTATTCTCGTGGATATCTCTTATCTCAATCTTAAACCTATCAAGTCTATGATCTTGTGCATTTTATTAGGTTGATTTGCATATGGATCTGATTCTTTTTGGTTGCCCTGAATATTTTCCTGTATTTATTCCTATGGATTCTGAGTCGATGATCCGTTTACTCAGTTACCTATTTACTGTTCGACTTGGCCTGTTTATTGCATAGGTTAAACAGGTTGGATCAGGTTACCTATTTATTAAGTATGACGGGTTCAGGTTTCAAATCCTGACGTATTTAATGAATAAGTCAGGTTCAGGTTTGGCATTTTCTAATTCAATCTGTATCTGACCTGATCCATATCAGACCCAACCCCACACGATTGCCACCTCTACTCAAACCCTAACCCTAATTGTCGATTAGGGTCTGAGATTTTGGTGAGGGCCCCCATGGCATCAAATAAGTGTTGATGGTATTGTCTTTGGCGTCATTCAAGGGCGATGGCGTCATTATCAGCATCATTCAAGGGCGATGGCATCGATCGACTTTGAAGAGGAGAGACATAGTGAGAGTAGTTGAAGAAAGGGTGGCGGGTTTATAAGCTGGATTGACTTGAATAGTCGAATTGTCCCGATTTCATGTCAATTCCGTACAAGCGGAACAGCCTGGTTTGGATCGATGCAGCAAACAGTGCTTATGAGCTTTTAAAGTGAGATGGTTCAAAATAGTTTCTGTTAATAGCAGAGTTGTGATTGTTTCCTTCTTTGTACACCATGCAAGAATCATGTGTGTGGATGTGACACGTGTTTGTGGCCCTTGCATGTGTGCAGTGTTAAATTGAACCTTCCCTCTTATAGTTAATGGTGACAACTCACAACAAACTTGATGCTTGATATCTAATCAAGTTGTCAAGAGTGTGCTGGTTTCTTAGAACTGTCTCTAATTTAATTCCTTATACCTTTTCTGTTGTGTTATATGCATCGTAGGTACCCTGGACCTGTAGGTTGCCCTTTAGAGCCACGTCAAAACATTTAATGGATTGCCTAAAATACGTGCTTGCCATCCTATATTTCTGTGGGAGCTTGCTATCCAAAGTCCAAACCCTTCAGGTATACTGTCTTTCTACTTGTCACCTTCAAAATCAATCACCTTTCTTTTTTTTTTCCTTTTTTTTTTGTAGAAATTCATAGCTGTATACTTGCTTCCATGAGGAAATTAGTGTCCGTATGGCTGATTTCAAATTGAGAAATTGCTGTCTTAAAATTTAGAGATCAAGAAGGTGCTGTTTTGGATGTTGATGGACTGATTGCATTACCATTAGGTCTAATCGATGATATTTAGAGCTTTATTTCGAGAGTCTTCAATGTGGTCATCATGTTCTTGCATTGGTCCAGTACGCCATCCATCTGCAATTTGCTGATCCATGTGACTTGCATTTTGGTCATGTTGTAGGAGCCTTTTATCTCGTTTTGAGCAGGTGATGATTACATAGAAGGGAGAGCCATGCTTCTGAAGATGAGTTTGAGGCACTAATAATAAATGATGTTGAGGGAACTTTAAATTGATTTTCCACAAAACCCTTCATCTGGCTACAAGATTTTGTATGCACAAAGCAATTTGTTCATGCTTCGGATTGAGATTATTCTGTCATGAGAATTATAGTTGGGAAAGAGGATGTCAGAAAGTGTGTAAATTGATGACAATACAACAACATCTGACTTTACTTCCTCATTTCTCCACTATAAAACCGTACATGACTCAATATAAAACTTATGGCTTCATGGAAGTTGAGTTCAGAGAGATGGGGCAGATGGCTGGTTGAGATACCTGCCCCTCCCCCCCCTCCTTCTCTCTGCATTCTCTCTCCTTTTCCCTTATTTCTTTCTTTCCTTCTTTCCCCTCTCTCCTACCGTTTCCCTTCTTTTTGCGTCCATTCCCTTGTTCTCCCTATGAACAGGTCAGCTAAGAGGTTGGATGCCTTTATGACCTTTCAAAAATTGAGGAGAGAATGCAACAAATATAATTGGTAACCATGGTTGATGCAGATGAATTTTGGCTCCCTGCATAACTTAGGGATTGTAATGATCATAATGGATTATGATCAGGAATTTGGGCCTTTGCAAAATTGTTGGGCCAAAATTACTGAATAGACTTAAAAGTCCACTAGAATGTGAAGCAATGGAAAGCATATGTCCAAGCTTAAAATCAATCAAATTAAGGTTAAAATTTGGTCCTTTAGCATCCATATTTGCCTGTTTTGCTCCAAACAAGACGTTGCATGGAAATGGACAGGAGAATTAACGTCTTTCCATATGCATGAAAAACATCAAAAAGATATTACTTGTTAAGATCTTGCAGTGTGCTTGTTTCTCATTCAAAGTACCCAATTAGTTTCAAGATTTTAGCAAAATAACATTTTCAAAATTAATTATATATTTACATTCTTAACCAATATTTGAAAATGAACAAATCTTACTTTTCACTTTGTTATCGTTGGTCAAACTCATTGTTCGGGTCCAAATCTTTACTAATTTTAGAAAGCTCAAACTTAAAAAATTTGATGAGTATTCAAGTGTTTGATGCATATCCAATTACAATTTGTATCCAACATGAATTCTAGAAGCTGGACACGAGTGTCCAAGTAATGCAGCTCCAAACAATGATCCTTGCCATAGGCTGCATCATTTGGTCAACAAATTTAATTTAACCATCACTGATATGAATTAGAACAAAAAAGAGAATCTGATGATCTGATACAAAGATGATCTGAACTTTTCCATGTAGATTACTTATTATTATGAACCAAAGTGCATATCAGAAATAATCACAAATGATAGCATAACCAGAAACTTGCATGTCCCCTTGTTTCAGTAACCTGGAAGTTATAGGAATCCCCAACTGCACAAACAGCATAGGTTGTCGTTCTGAATCACACTCATTGTATATGTGAAATTTTCTAATACATCGGAAAAATATTAAGTAGATAGGTGAATTTAAGTATATTAAAATGAAGACATATGATTGATCTTTAATGCTGATATGATCTTCTTGACAACTTGAGAGGCATAATCCCATTAGAAAACGTGGTAGTGGCATTCTTGCTATGGAAAAGCCAATTATTATAGCTACTGCTTTAAGCTTTTCAAACCAGGCTTGAAGTTTGAGACGAGACCTGTGAGTATAGCCACACTACCTGCTTCTGAAGATCATCATGAACTAATGGATACTTCACAGTTAGCTAATTTAACTGATGGATCCTTCACATTGAGTTCATAAATTAACTATCTACAAATTGCATTCCTTGTAGTTTAAGTACTGGATATTGTTGTTTTGGTGATGTGAGTAGATTTTTTGTAGATTTTTCCTTATAAATAGTTCCCACAGTAGTGAGTAAATATGGGACACCAAGCATGCCTTTGTCATGCTAAAGTCAAATAGATGCAAGATAGGGACCTTCCAAGGCAGTGAGGAACAAGACCATCCAGTCAGCTGAAGTGCATCAAACTACTCAAACATAATTTGCTGCTATGATGTCAGCAGCCTGAGGGGAATTCTAGGGTTTTTGATGATTATAAAAAGCTGCCATAAATGACCAATAGCAAGAAGGAAACGGCTAGAGACAACAAAGTTTGGCTGGTCAAGTGGGTTTGTTGCTAAGAAACTCTTGCACACTGAAGGAGGATTGGATTAGCAGGACTGTTAGTTCGGAGCACATTGTCTGTGAGGGACGGCTATACAGCCCAATTCTGCAATCTATCAGAACTAAAAGGGGCGGCCCTGTCTGTGAGGCTCCCACCATTGCAGGGAGGGTCAAATGTCTTCCATGTTTCAATCCCATGAACTCCAGGTCATAATGGAGCAACCTTACCACTATGTCAAGGCCACCGTGATCTTTTTGAAACTGCTGACATGAATAAAGGAACATTATACAGATAGAAGTCTAATTGATACTGGAAAATCGAAGATGAAGCTCTCATACCAAACTGATGCAGTATAATCAATGAGATAATGTATTAACATAAGAAAATATAGGAAACAATATCTTTTGATAGGTTCTAGGATGGCAAGTGCTGAGAAAAATAGAATAAAACTAAAACAAGATTGGACTTTTGGACAAACGGAGCTAGAAAGAAGATTCTTCTATGAAATAAGGCAATGGTTGATGGGGTAACAGATGCTTCATGGAAAAACTAGCTAAACTTTTATATTTGCAGAATTTGAGGCATCTTTGAGTTCTAGTGAAAGTATTATGCTGCAAGGTGGGATGGTCATTAGTGTGTACATAATACAGGTTAGAAGTTTTGCGTTCAATCCAAAAAAAAAAAACTTGCTGTTCTTTTTTATTATTTTGGGACTGCATATAGGGCCTTCTACTGATACTAATATATTGTGGCTGATATCCACAAATGTTGCATATCAAGAATGTTAAAAGTTTTGTCCAAGCGCTGAACTAAATAGTTATTTTTGAGTTTTGTTGGCTAATAATTGGTACCTCTCAAGAAATTTCAATTATAATATCCTTAATTGCTGATATGTGGGCAAAACAATATGTGCATGCAAAAATAACAAATATAATATGTTAAATTTTTTGTCTAATTATTTTTAAATTGGTCATAAAGTTATGTACTTTTTGACCAATTTTAACATATCGAAGCTTTCTGATGAACCAAAATCCATATTTTCAGCAGCAATGAGTATTCAGTGCTTTGTTAAATCTGCAAAGGTTAGCCCAAGTTTCAGGGTTCTGTTGCTGCTTTTGGCAAAATACTTTGTTAGAGGCTATGAGATTATGCTAAGATATTGCTTCTGAAACTTTTGATTAAGGTGTAAATGTTACCAATAATCATGTTTGAATGCAGATGTAGGCTATTTACTGAAAAAGAAAAGAAATTTAAACAAAGGTACTTATGTCATTCCTATCTTATCACATAATACTTGGCCTGCTTGGTGGATCGATGCATGCATCTCACATAGGACTTTGCCCACTTGGTGGATCAACACATGCATTTCACAACTATCATTTCCTTTTATTTCTTTTCTTATTGTATGCTTGTTTAAGGAAGTGATGATGAATAGCACATTTCTTTTCTTTAGGTTTTTGCCCGTTGGTATAGGGCACCTGAACTGTTGTTCGGCACCAAGCAATATGGAGCTGGGGTGGATGTGTGGGCTGCAGGCTGTATATTTGCTGAACTCCTCCTTAGACGACCCTTTTTACAGGTTTGACTAGCTTCTTCTTTTTTATTTTTTATATTGCTTTTATATATGATGACATTTTCTTTAGCTCTTGCCAGCCTGGCATATATCATAATTTTTGGAATTTTCTTTGCTCTGTATACCAATCAGGATGAGAATAACAACAACGGTGCAATCTAGAGGGCACCTATGTTAAGAATTTCACAACCTGATCTGAATTTCCTTTTCCTTGAGGTTTAGCTATAGTTTTTCAACTCTGGCTTTTGAATTTAACATGCATTCTAGTATTGGAATATAAGAATTTTATACTTTGTCACGAGTCTTTTAAATTCTTATGCAATACTGAATTTCTTGTGCAAGTATAGTGCAATGACAACTTTGATTTTAATTAACTTCAAGGAGTAAAAGTAACTTATGCTTCTTATATGGTTATTTAGTCAAATAACAAAGAAAGAATGAGAGATGACTTCATTATGGAAGTCTATGACTCTTAAGAACTGCAGGAAGACTTAGCAGGGGTTGGACTGAGGTGGTCGTAAAATCATTGACGGTCTACTTATGTTAAAAGTTATGTTGTTATTCTTGGAATAAAATAGGCAGACAATCATTTATAAATCCAAATTCTAATAAATGATATGGGATTTTTCAATATGATGTCATTTATTGCTATATGGACTTTAAATAGCATAGAACTTGGGAGGTTGGCAGTACTGGGATTCTGAATCTGAATGGTTCCAACTTTTGGGCCACTAGGATATAAGTAGATGAGTCGGTTAGGAATGTTGGAAACTAGCGAAGAAGGTGAGGAGTTAGTTAGGTAACATGGGGAACTAGGGGGGAATTTCCTAAAATCTCTCAGTCCAGTTTGGAAAGCAAATTTGTAAAACTTATGTAAAAACTGATTGCTTGTAAACTTCAATCCCCATCACATATGTTCTTGCTTGGGTTTTTTCATATAGCCAGTCCATATAAAGACCCCACTTTTTACACATTTGTAGATCAACACCTCCAATAACCCAAAATTCCCTGATAAGACCCAACTTTCCATTTGTCATATTGTAACATCTACTGCGTTCCTTTCTGTATCTCCTTTCATTCAGCCCTTGAAGCTTCCAGCTGGTAAGCTACTTATGCTCTTCAACACTACCATCATTGGGTTTGAGTTCCTCACCACCATTGTTTCTAGGTTGAGATCTTGATTATATCTCAACCTTAACAACGACAGCATCAAGGACCATGAGTAGCTCACTAGCCAGAAGCTCCAAAGGGTCAAAGTTTGGAGTGAAATGGGAGAAAACATAGATAATATTTCATTATATGACTGACAAAGTTAACTTGGGCCCCTATTGGGGAATTTCTGGGCTAAAGGAGCTGTGCAAATGAGTAAAAGAGGAGTCTTTTTATGCAATTAGTCGATGGAAAGAAAAGCAGAGAACCTGTTTCTTTATCACTGAACATGGTGTTCTAGTATTTCCTCATTTGAATTTTGTAACAAAGTGGAATTCCTGTAGCCACCTATCCTAATAAAAGATAAAATTTACATTCTAATACTTTGGAAGAAATTTTCTGATCCTACCCCATCAAATCAGGCTCATGAGAGAGAGTGAATTTCAGTTATGGACCTGAATTCATATTGAGTGAACCAAGGAATTGGGTAACTCAAGTTGCAAAAGCCATAAGGCCAAAACAAGTTTAAGAGAGTAGTTTAAGGAATTGGGAAAAAACTTATTTTTTGCTTCTTTTGGTGTCTAAATGACGAATTTATAATAGGGTTTAATATAATTACTGTTCAAAAATAAATCACTTTGTTGTATGGATAGTAGATTAGTTGGCTATGTGGACCTGACATCTGCCTCTCTCTCTCTCTC
>KE504892.1:15531-48127 GCA_000441515.1 Elaeis oleifera | reverse complement strand
GCCACTCTCTGGCAAGTCACGACAACGGACATCACTCCACTCTCCATAACAGATTTCACGTGGCTCTGAACGGCCCCTGACGCCACTACTCTCCGTAACAAACTCCGTGTGGTCCCGAACGGCCCACTACCAGACGGTTACAGACGTCGCTGTCAATCAGTTACGCTCTCCGTCTATAAAAGGGACCTCCAGATACGTTCTTTTTTAAGCTCAAAACTCTATCTCGAAACTCTGCTAAAATTTTCACTCAAACACTCCATTTCTGTTGAGGCAGAGAACTGACTTGAGCGTCGGAGGATCTTGCCGGAGCAACCCCAACTCCGGTTTAGACTTTTTTTGCAGGTCCCGATGGCGGCTGCGGCTCCTTCGACTCCAGCTTCTCCGATGCCGGCGGAATTTTGCACCAACAAATACTATGACAGAATTGCTAATAGAAAAGAGGAGGAAAGCCATCGAGGCTAGGATTTTCTCTGGATATATTTTTTAATTGCTTTTTCAATTTCAACCTTCACGATCGTAGAATACTATTTGTTTTCAGAGACCGAAGAGGAAACTAGTGGAAGCCAAGAAGATAATGCTTTAGTTTGATGTTGCCATCTAGTTTGAAAATAATGGAGAAGTAAATCAGAAATGGCATCATTGTCATCAACCATATGACCCACAGGATATTGAAGAAAGGAAATCCAATTAACTCTCCTATGAGTAAATCGAAGAAAATATTTTATATGAGAGTCTCCTTCTTTGATCGGAGAGACTCATGATTTTTGTCTATAGAAGATCTCTTGCATCTGCCAGCTAGCATTATAGGCTCTGAGGATAGACAACAACAACATATATTCCTTGGTAGATAATCTTTATTGTGCTTCTTTGCTTTGTAAATAGAGAAGTTTATCATTGAGTTGATCACCAACATGAAAAGTATTTCCACATGATGTTTGTTCTATCTTTTGAGTGCTAGTTTAGTGTTATGCAATATAATAGCTAGTTTGATACCCACAGAGAGGTGGCCAACACAACACCAAGCATGATGCACTATACTTTCAAAGCCTTCACATTATAACCAAAATTTTCAAATCTAAAGGGTGTGGGATGATGAGGTCTATAGGTTGTTATAGTAAGTAAAATCGAGCAATTATTAGAAATGAAATGAGTAAGATGATAAGCCTTAGACTTTGGAAATAAGTGTGGCCAATGCTTAAATGCAAAAATCCAATCAAGCCTTTTCCAAACCTTAGCCAAACTAGATTGGTTATTACACTAAATAAAGGCCGGAGACTAATAACCCAAATCCATAAAGATGGAACTTTGAAGGAAAGCCGTGAATTCCTTGATGTCTCAATTTAAATGAGAAGGCCTTCCTCTTTTTTATCATTTGGACATAATATATAGTTAAAGTCCCCTAGTAATGGATCCAGCAAACAATAGGTTGGACAACAATGATAGAATCTCATATAATATGATGGGCAATACCATTAGTGCTGGTATATGCAAACCCCAAAATCCAATTAGGCCTAATGGGGAGGGGGTATTATATGATAAATTGCCCGTTGGTCAACATGCAAAAACTAAAATACCCCACATCTTAGTGTCTCATGCTTATGATTCCGTATAATAGACTACTAGAAGGAATGACATATTATATGTATTTGGTGTAAAGACTCTTCAGATAATTTATCCCTAAAAATAATAAATCATAAGGTTGTAATCCCAATAATATTTTTGATATAGTTTTCAAGGGAGCACTTTGTTGCACTTTGACAATACCAGGACAAAATATTCATGAAGATGGGGGTAAATATAGATCTACAGATTTTGTTAAGTCCGATTGGTCAACTAAATTATCAGAAGTAATTGTGTGGCCTGAACTTTTGATAACCAATATTCCTTAAAGAAGAAGATGAATTAGAATCTCTGAGCTTAACTTGCATTTGCTTAAAATAGGTAGAGTGAAGATCAGGAATATTATCAAAGTGAGTAGTAAATAGTTGTTACAAGATTGATTGGCCCTCAGTTGAAGATACATTTTAAGGTTGATATGATAGATTAAGGTCCGTGTAGATGGACATAGGTGAAGCAGAAGAGGAAGGTTGAGGATCTTTAGTCACCAAAATTTTAGTCTTTGGAGCTAATTTAGATGGAGAAGTAGAGATTGTAATGCATTACAGGATTTAGATGGGGACTACTTACGCTTGACCTTTGAGAATAGAGTGGCAGCAGGTAGGATCCCTTAACAATAGAGAGACTGAGAGGATTTGCTTGGATATCTATTATATCTTTCAAATCCTTAAGTTGAAAAGGAGCAAACCAAGAGGAAAAAGTTGGGCAAATGCTTGGTTGGATGACTCGATAGTGAATAGCATATTGTACTCCTAGTCAAATCCATTAGGAGGGTAGAGAAAAGGCCACAGAAGTCATAAAAGCTATATTAGGCCCAATCGGGATAGTAGCCACTAGCATCCTGGTTGCCCAAATCTAGGGCCCATACAATTGTTTCCTCTCAGCATGATCCTTAGGAATAGAGTTATAGGCCTTGCAGAGGTCACCAAAATGGTCACAATAGTAGCACAAATCCGGTAGCTCCTCGTATACAAATACCTACCAACAAGATGAATCCTTAACCCAAATTTTTGTGCTTGGACAAATACTCTGAGTAAGATCTAGCCTAATATAGACTCCAGCAAAGCCAGTTCTAGTAGTCAATTGAGTCCATCAATCAAGAAATATGGGATAACTAGCAATAGAAGAAATTCCAAGGATTTTCTTATATCCTAGAGCTTGATAGGAAGATCCATCATCCTCATTTTTAAACAGATAGGATCTCGATCAAGTTTAAAATTTGGCACCATTTTTCAAGAGCTAAAAGTTGGCTAGCAAGGGAGCAAGAACCCTTAGGCAAAATCCATCTTTAAGGTAGATTGAAGAGTAAGATACTATAAGTGTTGGACGTGTCGGTTCAAAGTGGGTGCCCATGATGAGTGGGCCCTACTTAAATTTCATTAGTGGGAAGAGAAGGGTGGTTTCAAGCAGTTGAAATTACCTATTCAAATTAAAAAAAATGAGATAGTTATATTTTTTCTTTCCATGATATATTTCTTATCCACTGAAAAATGTTGAGTACAGTAGAGTTTGTCTTTCAACCAAAGAAAAAAGCGATCTTCGTTCTCTCTCGTTGAGATCCTATTCTATTGGCTTCTGGCCTATGGATAATCCTGTGTTCTCCAAAAGTGATTATATAGTAATCTGTGAACGTAAGACGTAAGACATTATCAGGTCTGTGTATTTTTCTTATTTTAAATCAATATTGGTGTCAGAGTCATGTTCTGTACAAATGTCTTCGTCTGCTGATCGATTTATTTGTCCATGAATAATTACTATAGAGTCATGCAAATCCTGTTATGAAGATGATCACCATTTAATTTATCTAAAGATCATGGTAGTAATTATCCATTATTTATTCTTCCTGATAACATAGATTACCAAGCAATAATCCATCCAAGTTTTTTTCGAACTATATTTGTGAGCATTATTTAATTTCTGTGAATTGTGCATATGTTATATAGTAGATAGTGGGAGGACGGAAATGCAAACAAAAGGTTGTTCTTCAAATTATTTAATAAAGATTTGATACCCACTCCCATTGGTATTCTACAAAAAGGGTTCCTGCCTCACACTTTCCCGAGCAAACCTCTTCTTTGACCCTTGAATAGATAAATCCATGATGTTCCATGGGGTTGAGGCTGGACACCACTAAAGTTGGGATGGCTGCATTATATAGAATGCGCAACCTCATGTGTCCTTAGATGGGACAAGAAACCACTAAAGTTGGTGGGGCAGAGGCATTTTAATGGATTATGCTGTGAGTTTAAGAGCAAAGGGGATATATGGCTGGAGAGATGTATGGCTTGGGAGAGATGCGTGGCTTGGACAAAGGCCTGCATTGTATCTTTCTTGAAGCAAATGGTAATGCTGATTTCTTCGAAAATCACATGCATGCGGCATTGAAGCTCATACTTACTATGCATAGCATGCATGTTACATGCATACCACATCAAGCTCTTGAATTGGTATGTGCAGTGCATGGCACTTCAATATATTATGCTTGGCTCAAGAGTATCTATGTGCATTTTTTGTATGGCTGTATAGCTCTGTAGTATCTATACGCACTGTACATATTTCAAATGGTAGTACGCAGTGCACGACTATGACTTCTACATGAAAATTAATTAAAATTTATTAAAGCATTAGATGACTCTGAAATGATATGTTTATATACTGCGTGGTATGTTCGTTCAAGGATCATATGGCATATATGATTGTACGGACGTCACACATAGCAGCCTATGTGACTGATGTGTCACCCAAAGTTAATTAAAATTATATTAAAAAATGAATACAAACATATCTATATATATATTATTGAATGTATACAATTTCATACATTATAAAATTAGGTGCATTATTGACTGGAATGTATATTTCATTGATTGCATTTTTTTCTATACTTTTGAATAGATGGTCATGACACATACTAGCCCTAAAGATCTTCCAATTTATCGAAATGTGGATAAGCTTCATATTTATATAAAATGGATCCAAATCATAATATGTGGATGCATTTGGATAAAATATATGACCATCGTTGGGTGCTATAAAGATCGCCTTCAAGATGGAGCCTTATCACAGAGGAAGATGCAATCAAAGCCTCAATCTAGCATTTACTAGCTTCTTTTCAAATTTTGAAAATGATGTTAAAGCTGGAAGATTGACAACTTTTAAAGATGTTATGCATAAGATTGAGTTAATGGAGGAGCAGGACATTCTATCTCAACTAAGAAAATCAACAGTTGTGATATCCGCAATTGCAATGCAAGGGATGTTTGGTTGAGGAGATTCTTACAATATTTGGGAGTAGTCACTAATGCTAATGAGCTTGTGAAAATCTATTATAATAATTAGGCTACCATAGCTTACATGAAGGATCCCAAATATCATAGCAAGACCAAATATATTGATATCAAATACAACTATGTAAAAGATATGGTGTCACAGAATGAAGTCATCTTATAATATATGCCTACACATCGGATGGCTGCTGACCCACCCACAAAGTCATAGCTAAAGATGTGTACCAATCTCATATTAAGTTTTGAGATTGTGAGCTTTGTAAATGTATTGTTGTAGACTGACATTTATATTATACATTATTTCAATGATATTTTGTCATTAGTGATTTTATATCTTTTTGTGTATAATATTTTAATACTAATGAAATGAGTATGCCGAATGGATAGAATGGTTCACCCATACGAGCATTCGCCTCTAGCATTTTAGTAATGTGTAGATATAAGATATAGCTTTAATTTGTAATATGATACTGAAGTATTAGTCGTCTTGATGATATATCAAGATGGTCTCTCTTATAATGGTCGATAAGGAGTCATAAATCGTTAAAGCCCATTAAAGCTGGAAGTGAGACTTTAGACAAAAGTAATGATGCATTATTATATGCTTAGATTCAAATGTGCTAATGTCTCAGGTTAGTCACTTTGTGATAACGATTGGATTAAGATCTGTATGGTGGATTTTATAAAAACATATGTCCTGAATATAGATCATCCACCATAGCATGTGTTTCATACCATATACACTAAAGCGACTAGAGTGGGTAATGCGAGAATGATCCTTGCTTCCTCATTATATGAGACCCATAAAGCTAAGTGCTTCATCTTATGCCCTTATTTACTTTCAACTATATGTTGAAACGTCAAGAACGATGTTTGCTACTTTAGCATATTACCTATAACCATGGTTAATTTGGAGATAAGGGACATGTCTAGGAAAGTAATTATTCTTGTCGATGAAATATATGGATATGAAAGGAAGACTATGTAAATAATTCCAAGGTCGACCCGTTATGGTGCCTTATGAGGACCTGAGGATAACATGGATATTAGTTGTGGAGTATAATCTAATGAGGGATGCATTGGACTCCATTATAGTCTGGGGCACAATGGGTTCACAAGCCACTATGTTTACCCTAATTGGTTCATGATTATTTTGGCTTCATTTTTTGTGTATCCTCGTAGGTCGCATGGATCATTTGCTCGTATGAAATTATGAACATAGGTCGAACACATCATGTGCGAGTGAGAGATGTTGTTAGATGTATGCTTTAGAAGTCAATCAGACTGACACATTAATTCTTTTTAGGACATAATTTCATACTTGATCTAATTAATTAGGACAGTTAATTTTCATTCATGTAGTGTTTGTGTCTATGAATCATTTAAAAATTAATAAGATGATGATATATTCTCAAAAGTTGAAAATTTGAGGTATGTATTATTGGTGGTCAATTCTAAAATTACTTTCGATCGATGGATTATCATGGAGACGATGATTGATCCGATTAGATTGATGTATGAATCATTTTTTTTCGATAGATGAGTCTCGAGTTTACAGTATGGGAATACTGAAGCAAGAGTGTAAGTGTTTGTTAGAGAATAAAGATACTGAGTGTGATCAATATGAGAAGTCACTTGGATGTCTACTCATTCGTCAGTGATTTTTTTGATGCTATAGTGGTGTGATTAGTTCTTTGACCTGTGGTGTCTTGACATTCACAATAGGATTGCTGCAGTTTGATTGTACATATACTTAGTCTCTAGCCATTCGGATCCTTACGGTACAGATTGACTATAGTAGGTACGTTGTAGGAGTAGAGTGTATATCTAGATGGGATCTATTGATCTTGGTAGATAAGGAATAGTCTTATGTGATTTATGAGATTGAGTTCAAAAGATCTTGGTCAGAGCAGAATAAATGATGGAAAAGTATTTCATAATTTTTCACATAAGAACTTAAGTCAAATAAATCTTATATATGATAGATGATGGAATTTGATAAATTTTTCATAATCTCAATTTTGTCGAGACTTACGATAGAAGAACTGAATTACACAGTAACTATACCTAGAGGTTCACTCCTTCTATTCTACTGGATTGCCATTATATATTGTTAGGCATCACTGATGGATTGTGAGACCATAGAGAATTATTTAATGATCAATAATTCTCAATTGGTGAGTTAGAATTATTCCAATCCATTGAAAAAATTCAATAATATTTGATGCAGATCAAATATATCTCACTACCAGACAGAATAGAACCTACGGGATCATACTCAAAATAGGTCCTAACTGATCGGATAGTTGAATCATGATTTTAAATCATAAAAAGATTCGATTATCAATATGATTGATAATTGGACTAATTTGTAAAAATTAAATGAAGGACTTGCTAAGAGTTAGTAAGTTATAGGAGGATTTAATTACAATTGTTGTTAGATTATTTGATTTGATCAATAATGGGATTGAGTCTTAGTCAAATTAAATTAAGATTTAATATGATTGGACTTAGTCTAAGTTTGAATCCATTGGATTTCATAAATCCAAAATGATTTTGGACTCAATTAAGTTTTGACTTGTTTGGAAACCCAAATCAGTTTGGATTCAACCTAAACCTAATTGGACTTGGACCCTAATTGGACTTGGACCAAGTGTTTGACCTGGTCCAAGCAAGCCTCATGCCCTAAGAAACTTCACACCTTATAAGAAATCACCATGAAATATTCTTTAGCATGGAGAAGGAGGTGCACAAGGATGAGGCGCCACCTTATCTCCTAGAGTCCTAGCCCTTTTGGACTCTATCCTAAACCCTAACTAACCCTAGGCATTGGTTTAAAGGAGATCAGAGAGGTGCGTCCATGGGAGAAGATCATGAGAGTTGAGGCATGTAAGAAAAAAAAGAGTGTTTGGCATGAGAGATGAGTTCACGCATAAGAAAAAAAAGGAGGGCATGGGGTTTTAGTTGTGAGATGCCAAACCCTCTCCCTCTTTTCTTCCACATGTCCAAAAGGTTGGACGCCCTCTTCCTCTTCCCTCTCGACCTATTCCATGCCATCTTCTCTCTTCGTTATGTGGAATGTTCAAGAGTTGGTCATCTTCCTTTCCTTCTTCTTCAGATTCAGTCCAAGAGTTGGATGAAACGGAAAAAAGAGAGATTTGATCTCTCATCTTCCTCCTTTTCTAGATCTTCTTCTTTTCTCTTGAGAAAAAAAGAAAAAAAAAATTAGATTTGATTTGATTTCTAGCTTCTCCTATAGATTTTTTTGGTTTCCTTGAGAAAAAAATTAAAAGAGAGAAAATATTCGATAATCCAAAGAGCGATCTCTACAAGAAAGCTAGCACCCCAGTGAGATTAGGATCTCCTAATCAGATTAATCTCGACTGAATACTTATAAAGGTCGGACACTTGTGCAGCTTCAATGGATCTTGAAGATATCCATAGATCATTAGATCGTAGCTTTAACGAACCTTGAAGACATCCATAGATCATCGGATCGCGGTAAAGATCTATCCATGCAAAAGTAAAAATCAGATTTTATTTTTCATAGATATTAATCTTGTATATATGATGATACCTGATTTTATGTTGAAATATGATCTCTATGCATGTTAGATTAGATTAGATCTGATTAAAATTAATTGTAATATCGTTTTGATATAAAGTTGTCCTGGCATAACATTGAAACATTATGTTTATAGTTGTCCTAGAATAATGTTGAAAATAGTTTTAAAATTTATCTTCCACTGCATAATTAGTTTTAAAATTTCTACATGCACACCAGAAGCCATGTGATGGATTTTCTAACAGATGTTGGACATGTCAGTTCAAAATGGATGCCCATGATGAGTGGGCCCCACTCAAATTTCATTAGTGGGAAAGAATGGTGGTTTCAAGCAGTTGAAACTACCTATTCAAATTAAATAAATAGGACGGTTATATTTTTTTTCTTTCCTATGATATATATCTTATCCATTGGAAAAATATTAAGTACAGTAGAGTTTGTCTTTCAACTGAAAGGAAAAAGCGATCTTCGTTTTCTCTCATTAAGATCATATTCCGTTGGTTTCTGATGTGTGGATAATCCTGTGTTCTCCAAAAGTGATTACACAATGACCTATGAACGTAAATCATTATCAGATCCTGAAAGATAAGTACTCCTGTACTATATTTTTTTATTTTAAATCAACAATAAGAGAACAGAGAGTGGCGCGACCTGAAAGTTTATCTTTAAGCCCCTCCTAACTCTCAATTCTTTTTAATGAAACTAAGAGAAAGCCGCCATTTAATAAACTTACCCAAAAGAGCAAATTTCCATTTCACATAAGCCGGCCCAATCTCAACGTTAGTAAAAGACACCATATCTATGAATTTTGTTGAAGGGTCGCAATCTCCTGTGTTGTTCTATGTGGCTTGTAGTCCACTGAAATCGGTGAGGATCTTGGACAATCTATGACCAAGACTTGATGGGATCTGAGGGTTGGCCAGCCATACGAAGCTTTGCACCTCCAGGAGGTGAAGACGAGTCTTCTTTTGCTTTAGAAAGTATGTCTGTCGATATAGTTGAAAAAATACTCTTGAAAGTAGATGGATCTAGGTTTATGGGCCTTGAAGCAATACCAATGATCCTTCAAAGAGATAGAAGATGAAACCCTCTTTCCATACATCCAAAGTAGGGTTTTTGCAGGAAAGTTTCAAATTGAAGTTTTTATCAAATAGAGCTTTTCAACTTTTGAAAGGATTAGGATATATAATTGTTCAAAAGTGCTTTTTAGCTCTCTAAAATAAAGTTTTATATCCCTCCAAAAGTACAATCAGTTAGGTGCTAAGGTAATATAGATTAATAGAGATATTAATGAGCCAAGTAAGCTATTATCTATATCTATCCCGTACTCATCTCATTGGACCAAACTACAAAAATTATTTTTCATATGAATTGAATAATTAAAAAAAATATAACAATAAATCTTTGTACTTCATATAATCTTATATAATATAAGAGTTGAAGATATCGAATATAACAAACCAAATTATTATTTATAAAGTCAAATATCTCTTAAATTAAGAAAAATAATCACTTAAAAAATAATTATATAAGCATCATAGCGTGTAAATTTACATGTTTAATTTTTTTCGCAAGTGAAATATCTAGGATAAAACATGGAAGAGAGATTTATAAAAATTATATATGTCTGGATTGGAATGGATTTTATTATTACGTACCCATATTTTGGATCCATGGTGGGTTAGATAAAACCCACCTCAGTAGATCGAGTCGGGTTGGAAATTGAAGGCCATCGAGTCTGGTTGGGTAACCGGACGATCGAATTGACCCCCTCGCGGCGTAATTAAAGAATTGTTCTAAAATCACTCATTTTTAGGGATTTACTTTCTGATTCAGTCGGGGGCGGAACAGCCGGGCTTGGGCGGGACGCCGCCATGGCGCATCATCCACCGTCAATTATCCTAATTTCTTCAATCCCACCCGTCCAATCCCCATGCGAAATTTGGAAATTCACGTATCTTTAGAATTTCTTGGGCAGGGGGCAAGGGCAGTTTGGGAATTTAGAATTCCGTTCGGTGCTGAGCTGATGGGGTGTCCCCACGTCCCTTCCCAATCTACCCCTCACCTCGAGAAGAAAAGGGTAATTAAAAAGAACCCTCGTCTTTCTCGTGCCCTCCGCCCGGTCCCTCTCTCACTTCTTCGGCCATGGAGGAGCAGCAGGAGCAGCGGCAACGGCAGCACCAAGCGGGGCGGGCAGCGTAGGAAGGGCAGAAGAGGAAGCTGGAGGAGGCGGTGGTGGTCGCCGCGTTGGCGGCGGAGGGAGGAAGGGAGGAGATCTGCTGCCGACACTCGCAGCAAGACGTAGCTCGCGAGGTGAGGGCCCAGGTCGAGGTCCTCCAGCGCTCATTCTCCTGGAGCGTCACCGATCGCGCCGCCGCCAAGCGCGCCACCCACGTCCTCGCCGAGCTCGCCAAGAACGGTGCCCTCAAAAACCCTCCTCACCCTAATCTTCTTCTCTTCTCCATCTTCCGTTGTTTCTTAATTTTCTATTCAACTAGGATCTTGAACTCTTGTTAAGTCTTTCTTTTTTAATCAATTTTGAGTTTTTTTTATCTATAAGAATATCTATCTTCCTTTTTTTTTTGCTTAATTTAACTCTTCCTATGTCTTTCTTTCTTTCTTTTTCTAATCAATTCTTGGGTTTGTTATTTATAAAGGGTCTACTTGTTTGACTAATATGGCAGAGGAGCTGGTAAATGTGATCGTGGAAGCAGGAGCGGTGCCAGCGCTAGTGATGCATCTGGAGGAGCCAACGCTGCCAGGGCCAAGGAAGGGAATGCAGGTGGGAGCTGCCCTTTGAGCATGAGGTTGCGAAGGGGAGTGCATTTGCTCTCGGTCTTCTTGCAGTGAAGGTATCGACTAAAAGTTCTGTAACAATTGGAAAAAAAGACTGTGATTGCTGTTTTCAAGTTTGGGTAGTTTGTACAATACCAATTAGTCAAGCGCGAGGTTCTGTTACAAGCTGAATATGCTGAAACGTTTATAAATTAATCTTGCTACTAAAAGGAGTTAGAAAGGTGGTTAGCCCACAAATACATGCTATATAAATATTAGATTTTTCAGTAGTTGTTGGAAAAATGACAAGTTACTTTTTTCTGGGAAGCACAAATGCTTTGTGGTTTTCTGAGTATGCTTTTTATTATGAAAAACTTGTCTTGATGTTGAATGGCCTTTTTTATACTGTTAAATATAACAATCTTTTCCAGTGTCTTACTGTAATCTTCTTTGTAGTTTGTGGTTACAATTCTTGGGCTCTAGCTACATCAAATGATTTTGATAACCAAAACTTCTTCATAGACAAACTTTGGCTAATCAATATCTCATGTTAGCCAAAAATATTTATGTGTGGAGAGAATGCTCTCAGTGAGTGAATAACTGGAACTAATTTGGACTTTTGGTGCTTCATATTTGTGTATAATGACATGCCTCCAGTGATGCTATATAGTTGTAATACGTCATTCCCATTTATATTTTATGAAGAATAAATCGAAGCCCTTTACCTCAGGCAAAGAAAGAAGAAGAAGAAGAAGAAATCCATAAAATTGCTTTAGAACTTGAAACTTTCTTTGCTGTTGGATGTATGGCATCTTTTATGCTTTTCTTCATATCTTGCATTCAAATTTGCTCAAGTTTCTCTGGAACTATCCAAGAGATTTCTGATTGTTTGTTGTTGTCATACACTACTTGTTCGTCTCTGGCTTTTTCTTTGACTATCTAATTGGTAAGCTTATCATTGGTATGAGTCCTACTTTAATATGCTCCTTTGTAATGAGGGTTTACATTATAGTATTAGCTTTCTATTGTAATCTTGTTCGACAAGAATTTTGCTTTATGCATTTATTTTGAATAGTAGGGACATGCATGTGAAGAAAACATTATTTCTCAATTTTCAGCGAGCACAAAAATTCATATATGCTAATAACGTATAATATCTGGTGCTTTTGAATTAACTGTTGGTCCCATTGAAGCCATTTTCTTGTTTTTTGAGTTATATTTGATAATTCTTTCATGCGAATTTGACTGCCGAATGCCTTTGCTTGTTGTTGCAACAGCCTGAACATCAGCAGCTCATAGTTGATGAGGGTGCTTTGCATCTTCTCGTGAATCTCTTAAAAAAGCGGGGAAAAGGTTCCAACTCTCGTGCAGTTAATAGTGTGATTAGGAGGGCAGCTGATGCAATAACTAATCTTGCTCATGAGAATAGCAGCATCAAAACCTTCATTAGGTATTCTTTCATGTTCATCTTCTTGCCTGCTGAATATTTATCATTAGTGTTCTCTTTCTGGTAGTATATTTATTAATTTAGGCTTGAAGGTGGGATCCCACCTCTTGTTGAATTGCTGGAATCCACGGATTTGAAGGTACAGAGAGCAGCTGCTGGTGCCTTGCGTACATTAGCATTTAAAAATGATGAAAACAAGAAACAGGTTAGTGCCTTGTTTGATATTGTGCTTATACTATCAATGCCTATATCAATTTGATAATTATTAGTTTTGTTTTAATTTCTTTTTGCAGATTGTGGAATGTAATGCTCTTCCAACACTTATTCTAATGCTTCGATCTGAGGATGCTGCCATTCACTATGAGGCGGTGAGATTCTTTCTTTAGTCCGAGAAACTTAAGATGAATGTTGTAATAATGCAAGGAACTAATAGCTTAATCTCCCCACACCTGCCCCATGGAATGCAAGAATTTCAGACAGAGTTTAAATGGAAATCATATGACTTGGAAGCACCTAGGGAGCTCTTATGAAAAATCTCCTCATATGCTTATTGATTTTATAAATAACTACTTGATTTGGGAATTCATAAATAGATAGAATGCTAAAGTGACACATGCAACAGGGGTAAGGTCAAACATGAGAAAATCATTAAGTATATAGAAATAAACATGGATGAAGTAGAAGGTGGAAGCATGAGGAATTTGGGTGTGGGAGTAGTAGCAAGTTTTTTAATGAGTGGTGCATATGAAATAGAATAATTCAGTTGATAAATTTTTAGAGTACATCACTTGATCGTGACATTTGAGATGTTACTGTGAATGGAACATATTTTTAAGTGTTTGACCCAAAAAGAATCAATGTAATAATATAAGAAACAATATGTTAAATGAAGTCTGCTGAGTGAGGTGAGGTCGACCATTATGGCTTGGTGAAGCTATTTCCATGGAGACATCATTTTCGTGCTAAAACTAGGCTTATGGAGCTTTGTTGAACTGATAAATAGGACCATGTGGATGCTCAAAAAACTCTTATCTAGACTAAAACACCGTGCTTGTCAGTTTTGTAAGGTGGATAATTGTAAACATTGATGATGACAAGCATTGATGGATCTTTGACAAATGCTGAATATGTGGGTGTCATAAGTTGTACCTTTCTTTCAGGAACTTGATGAGATTTAGTGGCGCTTGTCAGGCCATTCAAGTTAGTCTTAATATTTTGGAGATGCATATCATCCACATGTTTTGATAATGACCTTTTTCACTGCAACAAAACAATGCTCTGGAAGTATGGATGTGCTGTGGTGCTTGAAGCTTCACGACCTGAGTATGCTGCATGGTAAAGTACTAGAACTCTTAATTTGAATGAGTTGCTGCACAGAATGGAGTATTGTAGGTTGATGTGATCATCAGAAAGCTATTAGGAGCTGGACTTTTATGGTTGTGGAATTACAAGAAGATTATAGCATAACTTAGGAGAATGAGCAAGTTACCTTATTATATTAAATACAAAAATCAGGGACCAACTGTTGCATACCAAACATCTTGGTTGGTTAGATTAGCTAGAATAAGATATCATTTGCATTAGGCTTGAACAAAGTACTATTAACTCACAGATTATTTGTTGGAAAGCCAATATATTAAGTGAGGTTCCTTAGATGCTTGGATGTGGTGAAAAAGGACAGGCATGCTTAATCAAAGATTCCATCATTATGGTTTTATCTATTAGGAAGTTCATCAAAGTGGGGTCCTTGACTATCGGGATTTTCATCATGGGTGTATCATTTGAATAGTGGTTCTTGAAATTCAGTAGTTCTATTTAGGCATGGACTACAAATTGAGGAGCCTTCGCCCATGATTAAAACCATAATTAATCTTTGCCTCCCTGACAAAAGGTATGGAGGTTCAAATATTCGAGTGTTTGTAGGCCCAACCATAGGACAGTAATGAGATGTGATGCTTCTGATAGCTTAAGTGACCAAAGGAGAGGAAGAGGAAAATGACATGATATGAATCTAGTTTGAGGAAAAATTCTCATTAACAGTTGCATAGAAGGATAGTTGTTGGGAAGAAGCCCAATGAAGCTGTTGTAGTGAAGGTAAAATCAATTCTTTTTAACCTCGAAATGAGACAATTGAATAAAAATGACACAGATAGCAAGATTGTGATTGTGATTGTTGTAAACCATGCAGGGGGTTGGATCGGATCCAGTTGTCAACTGTAAGAATCATTCTGGTTTCTTCTAACCATTAGTAAAGGTAAAGTAATATAACAAGAAAGAAGCATGATTGGATGGTAATCTGAATGAATAATGAGTAAGAAACTGCCATATGAGGGCTTGAGAAGTATACCTTATGAGATATATGTCATGTCCAAGAAGCAGGTACTATGTTTAATTATTCAGTTTAGCTATTGCCTGCCATATGAGTCCATTAGTATTGTAATTTATTTTAAAAATGAATATATGTAGACATAGTTCTATAATATCATGAAAATGATACACATCATGTTGTCATCATCACCACCATCATTTATTAGATTTGATATGGATAATTGCTGAACAAATTTGCTCCCTCATCTACTAGTTGAACATTGTGCAACATCTGATAATGTGTTTGCTGTCCTTCAAACAAAATACGAATTTAATATCCATCCAAAAATCATGATTTATTCCCCTCCAAATGCATCAACGTTTCCTTTTTTGTGGCAGAAGATTGTAGAAAATGAATCAAATTGTCAAAAGTGGTAGAAATGAAATGAAAATTTAGCTATAAGGTTTAGTTTATGGTATAAAGATCAGAAATCAACAGAACTTAAAGGTTGAGGAATCTAATTGCTTTTATGTAATAAACCATGAACTGGATCTGGATCTTACAGTCCACACCCATAAAATCCAGATACAAATTGATCCCAATCTAGGGATCGGCTGGATCACCAATGGCCGTTTTGATCCTGAACATGTGATCTAAACCATAAAATCATGACAACAATGATAAGTAGTTTCTTTCATGGCAAGTTTCCTATAAAATGAATGGGTAACATCATTTTAAAAGGTCATTACGGAAAGTGTCGAGCAAACTGATTCTTCAGTTGAAGGCATATGTGTACCATAGCTGCATTGGCTAGAAGCAAAAGGGGATCATGACACGTCTGCTCCCTAGATGATTTGATGATCTATAGATGAATACTGGAAGCAAAAATAAATTCTAATGAGATGCAGTACATGTCCCACTTGTGCTGTCCAATCTGTGCTGTTTATCACTGGATCATGCCGGTCCATAGACATTGATGGTGTGATTGCATGAGAGGTTGGATCTTGATAATGGATGTGAAATTTGTCATGCCGAGTTACTGTGATGAGTGAGGGATGACCATTAATCAATGCTGATATGATAGAACTTGAATGATTGTTGAAAAATTGCAATACTTCAACTGCAGGAGGACAATTCTTGGGCTGATACAGCGAAACTGGAGTGGCTGTTGGAAAATACTAATCCAGACCTGTGCATCTGTACAATACATCATAATTCCTCACATAACACGAGTACACCATGTTGATATCTCTTGAATGTCATATTACAGTATACTATCAAAATTTGCATCAGTTATATGTCTCTTCTTTTGTTTAAGATTTGATATTTCTTTCAGTATCATACATATGATCTGATCTTCTCATCTTGATTTGTTAGGTAGGAGTTATCGGGAATCTAGTCCACTCATCCCGAACATAAAGAAAGAAGTTCTTCTTGCAGGAGCTTTGCAGCCTGTGATTGGATTATTAAGGTACTTCTAGATTTTAAAGATTCAGCCTTCTCTAATAAATAGGTGGAGAATTGTTGCAGTATCTAGATTTCTCTTGAAATATGTCCAATGTATTAATTTATTGATTTCTTATGCATGAATGCTGATTATCGTCTGTATTATGTCATTCGCTAATTGGGTTCTTTTATGAGTTGTGGCTTCTTGGAAACTTAATGCGGTATTTGTTGAGGTATAATCCATGGGATGCTTTAAAATCACTTAGACATTCATGCAATCTTCAGTTTTGGACATCTCTGTCTTATTGTTGAATATTACTTTTGTTACCAGAAGTCTTTTTTAGGTTCCTAATGCTAACACAGCTGTTTATTACCTTCCTGATGACAATTAATTTTGTTTGTGGAATCTTAGTCAAGGTTTAAACCTTTTGATATGCTTCTCTACAATTTATATAATGGTATGGTAGGAGATATGGGACGTTCCCCATGTCGGTTTACATTTTCTGAACTGGACAATACTTCCATGTTGATATAGTTCAATGGGGTGCCGCTATGGTATGGTAAGCTCTGGATTTGAAGCCTCAATCTCAACAAGGATTTGACTTTGGAGAGCTACAAGATGGGGAGGAGACTTGATCATATACACCATTAAAAGAGGGGGACAAATCTAAAAGCTAGGTCTCACCTAAAACCTGAAGTCGTGCCATCCTTTGATAAAGGAAGAGATATTACATAGAAATTTTGGTCTTCTTTGAAGACTAGGAAAAAGAGAAATTAGACCTTTTATAGATTAATGGCTGATAAGTGATCCAATTGTTTTTGAATGGTTCTTAACCTACAATAGGTTTATAATCATTTATTGTGATATGGGTCAATCACTTATAGAACAATAGAACGGGCACTGTGTTTGGTCTCTGTGCAAATCTGATAACTTGAATGTTCTAAATAAAATGGTATAGCTTCTAAGATGAATAGAAATTTATTGTTACTTTATATGGAAAATATTTTATAGCTTATTAGGAATGTAATTTGCAGTCTAAGCATATAATCCTGTCCATCATCTGTTCTGAAATGGACTGGAATCCTGAAAACACTTTCATAACAATTGATGATTAATGTGCTGGGGCTCACCTCGTGGTAGACCTATAGTCCATCCTTCTCATCTGACAAAGTTATGAGCTTGCTTCTTGATCAGTTGCAAAGAGTTTATTATTGTTGCAATTGTTCTTGGTCAATGAATAGCATATCTGGAGTTGATTCATCAATTTTTGAATGCATTATTTTTTGTAGAATCAAACAATTAGTTCTTGGTCTAACATAATCTTGAATGTCAGTTCATGCTGCACAGAGAGCCAAAGGGAGGCAGCTTTATTACTGGGGCAATTTGCTTCAGTTGATTCAGATTGCAAGGTAATCTGTTACTTGTAGCTCCTTTTTTTCTTTTCTTTTCTTTCCTTTTTTTTTTTTGGCTGCTTATCTTTGATCCATGCAAACACCTGCATGATTTAGGCCAAAATTGTTCCTAGGAACTTAGTTGTGAAAATTTGAAATCCCTGCAGGTGCACATTGTACAGAGGGGTGCAATCCAGCCTCTAATTGAAATGCTTCAGTCTCCAGATATACAACTTAAGGAAATGTCTGCCTTTGCTCTTGGAAGGCTGGCCCAGGTTTTACGTCTGTTTTACCCTACAACATGCCTTCCGTATCATAATCTTCCAATAACATCGACTTCTTGGTATCTTGTACATTTTAAATGGGAAATCCTTACCACCATTTGCTGGCATTGATTATATTATGAAGCCTCATTAGTATAATTTTTGTCAACCATTTTTGTTTGCCATTTAATTTCAACCTGATCAAGTTATCCTTGAGACCTTGACATTTTTGTTATGAGCTTTTTATGTGTGATTGTTTTTCTGTTCTTAGCTGCCACCTCCTCATTGGGTTCTTGAATAAAGAAGACCAAAACCTTATGTGAAGTATGATTAATAATCAATCCTTTTCACTTTTCTATTAATACACTATAATTGATTGTTTCAGATACTATTTTTAGAACTTATAGTCATCAAATTTAGAATATAACATTAATTTGACAAGTCAATAATTAATCCAATAAAATCATAAAATAGGAATTTATATATCGCAAGGTTGTTCTTAACCTTATTCTCCAGTCTAGCTCATTTGAAATTACAGATTTCCCAGACATCCCTGCAGACTCTTTGCTATTTTCCTACGTTGAGCAAGGCTTCTAAGTATTATTTTCAAAGGTGTACCTCTGATTTAGGGCATGAGCACTTTCATGATACATGCACCATTGATGATATGCTGAAACTCTAAATGATTGATGCTTTGTTCACTTGATTATCTTCTAATCAATGCTGCACATCCATACAAGTAGTTTGCCTGTTGCTCATTGCTCCCAACCATGCAACCCTTCAAAATTGTTTGACACAGAATTGTATTTCTATTAATGGTTATTATTTAGCCACCCATAATAACTGCCATTATATTATAGGAAAATGATTTGTTTGGTAATTTGATCATCCATCCAATGAAAATAATTGTTGTAAAACTTCCAATATAACCAAGTCAACAAAAAGAACGATTTTAATAAGTGAACAATGGCATAACTATATAATTACTGTTGGTTTTATGTTATTGTATGGTATTTCCATTATAACTGCCAACTGCTAATAACAACCATCATTATAGCTTTTATATTTTTCCAGAAAAAATCCACTGAAAAGCTTGACAGGAAAATAATGACCTTTATTTCATGGTAATGGGTTGACATAGGGGTCTGTTATTGGGAGATGTCACCATTTACAAATTGTTGACTGACAGGAGCTTTGAGAGTGCATTTACACGGTCAAGATTGTGATGTCAAGGTTTGTGTCTTGATATTCCCACCTGTGGATGGCAAGAAGTATGCTATCAACTGCTCAAATTATGAAGCTTTGAGCCGTGCCATGGCCTGCATTGTCAAGAAGTTTATACTTCTATTGTCTACTTTGGTTGTTCTTCCCAGTGTCCATGTCGTGTATGGCTGGATCCTGTAATTCTAACCAGTTGAGAAGCTCATGGATTTTTTATGAGTACTCTATATGCAATAGGATACCAAATTTACCAAGTACTCTTGGCTAAAGATTTGTGACAGGTTTGAAAAGTGAGAAATGGTTTGGAGTACTATAATTTACTGTGGAGTAGATAGTATATACACTGCATATCTGTGTGGTACCTATGCGTGCTTGGTCAAGGGATTCTGCTTGTTATAATTGTTTGTACTCCTCCCTCTTTTCTTATTGGTGAATCATCTTCAATTTGCATCATATGCTCTCAAGTTTCAAGTGTGTTTTGGGTGGATCACCTGATTCTATTTGAAAAAAACCAATATGTTGGCCATCTTTACTGGGTTTATTATTTCAGTTTCTCATACTTTTTTAAATCTTAGTTTTTGCTTTTATACTGTCTATCCTAGTGTTTCTTACCTTTCAAAGGCATGTGAAAAGACATGCACTATTTTTGTATAGCGATTTTAACTGTTACATATATAATTTTAAGCTCTCAAATCATACTTGCTGCCCCTTGGAAATGCTTTTAAAATATTACTTTGAACAAGGAAGATTGCCATTTTGATAGTCATGAGAGTCACAATTTGGATGCTTAGATCAATCTCTCTTCTTCATCTCAGTAATTACTTGCTTATGATATGTTCCAGTAGAACTTTCTTCATCCTTCGGTTTGATCAATATTAGTTACAATTTATCATAACAATCAAATTCTCTTCTAGGACTCACACAACCAAGCTGGGATTGCTTACAATGGTGGTTTAGTGCCTTTGCTAAAGCTTCTTGACTCAAAGAATGGCTCTCTACAGCATAATGCTGCATTTGCACTTTATGGAATTGCAGACAATGAGGTATATACGTGTTAAATCATCAATGACTATAAGTCGACAATTGGTGTTTGGCTTCATTAGTGGTCTCTTTGATTTCCCAAAGTATAATCCTTTTAATGTTTTCCCCAATATTATGCACACATATCTGGAGACATGTTTACTCTTTCTCCTTTTGTAGGATAATGTCTCTGATTTTATTAAGGTGGGAGGTGTTCAGAAGTTGCAAGATGGAGAATTTATTGTTCAGGTATTTTGAGTATGGCATTATTGTTATATTGGGGCCATCTATTTTGAAGTTCTAATCATTTTATGGAGCCAAGATTTCTCGAGGATCACAGAGGTTCCATGACAGGCAACCAAAGATTGTGTAGCCAAGACACTGAGAAGACTGGAGGAGAAGATTCATGGACGAGTGAGTTTTCACTGTGGTATTTTGCAGATTCACCTTCATGAACAAGTGATGAAGTCCATTGACATTGAATGTTACCATGTTGTATCTTCCTTTGTTTTGCAGGTCTTGAAGCATTTGCTATATCTGATGCATGTTGGAGAGAAGGCTGTTCAAAGACGAATTGCTTTGGCTCTTGCTCACCTTGGTTCCCCTGAGGACCAAAGAACTGTTTCATTGATAACAATGGTACCATCTCTTGCCTTATGATAATTTTAAGAGCTTTCCACATGATTTCTTTTGGTGTTCTTGTGTTCTTGTTTTGTTTTGTTCTGTTTATTTGAATATGTCTAGATTGCTTCAGTAATAAATTGTAAATGTAGGGCTTGATTTGCTCCTTGATCTTCTGGGCTCTGCAAATTTAAAGCAGCAGCAAGATGGTTCCGTTGCACTGTACAAGTTGGCTGATAAAGCCATGTCACTCTCTCCCATGGATGCAGCCCCTCCATCCCCAACGCCACAGGTTTCTCAAACTAGAAAATTTTTAATGTCAGTCTTGAGCAAGTTAGCCAAATAGTTGTGTTCCTTGAGCATGAGAAGATAAAAGGCTCGAACAGTAAAATTATCTTTGACTAAATTGCTAAATATAAGTTTAACTTAAAAATATATATTTGTCTTTTGTTAGAAATGCTGTTTCTGTTCTCAACTTATTGGTAAAACTTATAGTCCTTGCATTAATGTTTGAAGTTGATTAAGCAGAAGTATTGTTGTTCAATCAAGCTAAGCCTTTTACTTTAAGTAAATTTTAAGCAACATGTGTGTTTATCTCATTTCAACTGATTAAATGCGCTAAATATTTCATGTTAATTTGGACTTGAACATATTGTATTTGCTCACTTTTTACTTCTATTTTTTGTTTTATACAGAATATCAATTAATTACTTATAGTTGCTTGTTTACAATTTCTGTTATTCTAATGTTACAGTATAGTTTTCTGGCCATTTGAAATGATGTATAACTTGCTGCTGGATAATCCCCATCCTTGAATTAGAGGTGAGGACGTAGCAGAGGGTAGAGAAGTTTTGTAATCAGGAAATGCCAGTATCACGTAATCCCCGAAAAGAAAGGAATTATCCATTCTACCTGAAATGTCGTTCATGTTACTTTTCATGGATTGTGTGCTGCAAGGACTTTCTAGCGGAGAAAATCCCCTCTCCCTGGCACTACCTCTTTCTCACTTCATTCTCTGAATAATGTCTACCAATGGATTAGATATAATTTGTCTACACTAAAAAAGGGCAGCTTAACGATGAGTCTCCCGCCATTGCAGGGTCTGGGGAGGGTTAGATGTATGCAGTACCTCACATGCGGAGAGGCTGTTTACATGACTCCAACATGTGACCTCTAGGTCACAACAGAGCAATCTTACTATTGTGCCAAGGCTCATCGGGGCAACCTCTATAATTTGTATACACTTCAACATACATATAAATCAGCATGCAAACATAATAATTCACAATGTCGAAAATTGACTCTCTACTGTTGGCATATCATGGCAGTGCTGTTTTTATGGTTTGTCTTGAGAAAATGAAGGATGCTGTGTCCAATCCTTGAGATACAGTCGAAACTTTTGAAGATTTACTGGGCAAAAATCTGATTGCTTGGAGTACACTATTTCTGTTTCATACTTTTACCAGCCGTAGATGGTAGTGTTTCTCCCCAGGAATCACATGGAGAATTTGCAAGGGAATTTGACCATAACAGTGTAAAACCAATTAGTCTAAAATAGTTTAGGTCAAAACAGGTCAGCTTGAATTTGTTCAGGAGGACTCCTGCTGGATCATGCTAGTGCAAGTTACTCTTTTTTGAAAAAATAAATTAATTCAAACACTTGCAATTTTTACAAATTTGAAAATATAAAATGAAGGAATATTGCACGTGTGTGTGTGTGTGAAAGAGAGAGAGAGAGAAGGGGAGGGGAGAGAATATGTATGCTTGATCCAATAGGTGCTAACAGTTCTATTATAATTCATGGAAATATCATAATGCCTGTGCTTTTGGCCTCTTCACGCTCTTCAACCGTTTGTGTTTTGCTGGAAGATAGAAAGCAATTTGGTATATTGTACCGGATGGGTGTTTTGCAGGTATATCTCGGTGAGCAGTTCGTGAACAATTCCACACTCTCAGATGTTACCTTTCTAGTCCAAGGTTGTAATTTATTCCTTCTGTAAACAAATTTCTTTGCTCACAGATGATCTCTAATGGTCTTTTATCATGAAAAAGCAATTTTCTTTAGAGGTTTCATTAGTTGACATTCCAACAAAGTATGATGATTTGATAATCCTTTTCTTCCAGGCAAGCATTTCTATGCACACAGGATTGCTTTGCTTGCTTCTTCAGATGCATTTCGTGCAATGTTTGATGGCGGTTACAAGGTGAGAACATTCATATTTGACCTTGCTTATTTTACCATCTAGTTGCCCTGAAATCACAGCTGCCTTATAATCAACATAAGCTGATCTGCTCTATACTAGCAAAGCATTTTTTTAAAAGAAAGATTTATTAAGAATAAGCATCGAGGAAGAACTACATAGCATTCAGAAAATTTGTAATTATATAAATAATGTGTACTTTCGAAAAATATATTAAACTATTGTTTGTTAATCATTATACTTATAGCATGTATCAAAAAAGATATGGAACAAATTGGTCATACCTGCTAAAATGAGATTGCATCAGAATTATTTGTTGTTTTTTATGTTTTCAAAATCATGTGATAGTTGATTTTATTTGTATGGTTCAGAATGAGTTCATAACGTTTAAATTGAGCTGATCAATTGGAAAAAAAAAAGTAATGAGTCGATTTGGTTTCCTATAGTTGTGGACTCGACTTCTGTACAGTAGAACAAGCATTGTTTGAAATCAGATATTACCTGAACTTATATCACAGAAGATAGCATTCTTCTCTGAAACCAAAGCCATTTTAATTCCTGGGTTCTTATTTTTGTATCTTCTAATTGCAAGAGAAAACAAAATCCTCCACACATTCTTTATTGGCTCGAACTAAGATGTTTGGGTTGACTAGATTGTTCTGTTACCTTTGGTATTTTTTTAAAGAAAATTTTCAATTCTTTCTAAATTGATTGATTTGCATGTTATTTCTAAAATGCTGAGATGTCATGTGCGTGCATACTCAAGTGTTGAAGGTAAAATGATACTCAGGTGTTGGGGAAAAATTGAGAGATTCATAACAAGGAGGTTTATTTATGTTGGCATTAAGAAAACTCCCTCTTCCCATATTTAGGGAGTAAAAAGGAGCAGTGAAGGCGGTTTAGATTACAGCTTAGCAGCTGGCTATCCATCTTTGCCATAATAATGATTGCCAGCTTGCTTTTATCACGTAAATGAAGCATCTTCATTTCAAAATATTGCGCGTTGCCCTTTTAATATTATTTTTTAGGAGCTGGTTAAAACACCCTTAACTTTTACATCATTATAGGAGAAGGATGCAAGGGACATCGAGATTCCAAACATAAGATGGGAAGTATTCGAGTTGATGATGAGGTTAGTGCACTTTTCTCTTTTCTGCTTTGTGAATGCTTTGGTTGTAAGATTTGACATTTCATCTATTCTTTCACAGATTTATATATACTGGATCAGTTGAGGTTACAACGGATATTGCACGAGATCTTCTTAGAGCTGCTGATCAATATCTTCTAGAGGGTCTTAAACGCCTATGTGAATATGCCATTGCACAGGTGGATAATAACTATTTTGAGTCATTTACTAGTTTGAGGGCATATTGATATCATATGAAAACTGCTTTGCAGGACGTGAACCTGGACAACGTCTCAAGTATGTATGAATTGTCCGAGGCTTTCAATGCCATGTCATTGAGGCACACCTGTGTACTGTATATTTTAGAGCAATTCGACAAGATAATCATCAGGCCTGGGTATCTTCCGTCATTAATTAATCATTAATATAGTCAGAAAATTCCTTACTCCGACCCTTCTTCTGGATTTAATATAAGAATATGATCAGGAAACAAATGAAGTGCTTATTGGCTTGTTCTGACTTTGCCTTGATGGATTCTGCAGGCATTCCCATCTGATCCAGCGGATAATCCCAGAGATTCGCAACTACTTCTCTAAAGCACTCCGGCCAAACAGGAGTACCCGACCATGAATGTTTTCGCTGACACCCATCAACCAGCACCCGTTTATGGGGACTGTACAGTTGGAACCTCTGTGGTAGCGGAATGGAGCGTTGACTATTTGAACCAGTCATTCTCACTAATGCTACTCATTGATCACTGTAATGTTGCATTTGAGCCAATAACACTCGATGTTTCCAATCTTATTAGAAATGTTCTAATGGTTATGGAAGACCATATGGTATTGGTATTTCAGAGAATTTAATATTACCGAAGATCTTAGCCTCTGGTGTTTGAGGCGAGGATATGCTGATTTGCGAATGTCGGTCTGGTGTTGGGTGGATAGGCGTTTCTTGATGGCTTCATTAACATAATGGTCCGTCTGATCGCAGCGTCTTTTATGATTCTTCAAGTTTGTAAGGTGGAATTTGGTTGGATTTTGTTTGGACTCTGTGTTCCTAGGGTCTAAACCTGGATCAAAGTCAAATTGCATGGCTGGAGTTTAATCAGATTGAAATCCAAAATCTCGTTATTTGGGTCAGAAACTTCTCCTGAATGACTAGTTTCATAATATTTAGGATTGAGGAAACCTGTATTGAAAGCACTTTGATGCCCATCTAGGTGAGACGTAGGCGTTTCCAGCCTTCAGTCTCATTTAACCAGCATGTATGGAGAACCGTCGCATTGTTGGCCTGAAAATTTCTTGGTCAAGATTGTGAGGTGATTTTCTGGTCTAGTTCCTTCTGTTGAGCTTCTAGTGCCTTCGTAGATTTTCATGTTCTGAGCCGTCTTTGGTGCTTGGAAATCTTATCTGCATCTCTCTGCCCACTGACAGCGGGAGAACATGTATTTCGCTTCACAACTTGTTGTAACTATTAGTTGTGCGGCATGTTAATGCATTGATCCAGAAAGGATCATCGGATCTGCTGTGGATCAATCTGGCCGCTTTGGATTGTTCTGGACAAATCTTGGGCACAGAATCCACCGTTCCTAGAGCTCATTTGAAGGTCAAAATTTCAGGAGGATATGACTTTTAATCTTGAAAGAATTCTGCAATGTGATTGATGTAGAAATCAACATTTATAGCTTCCGCCCAAATATGATAATTTTGGAAAAAGTTCCATATACTTCTAAGTAAGACGAAACTAACTCAAATAAAGCAAGCGGATCTTTATAAAAGAGCAGAAAATTTTGCAACTTCTTTTTTGAGCTAAAATAAGAGTCTTAACTTACATGAATCTTATATAATACAGAGGCATATGCCATGTCTACCAAAAGAAAAAAAACGGCGCATGCCATGACTACGGCGAATGCGAATAGAGTGAGTGAGAGTATATTTTATTTGGATAAATTATGAGTTTGGTCGCTGAAGTGTAGTGCATTTTTTTTAAATGGTACTTCCAGTTTAAAACATTGACATTTGCTTTCTCTATTTTTTGGACCATTTTAAGGTGGTTCTTTCTTTGGATTTTGGCCATTTTCTCCCACCGGAAATCCTAACTTGTTATAATTGGTGCTTATGTAGCGAAAACAGTTGTTATATGGTAAAACCATTTAAATAGAGAGGACATGGCATTAACTGAAGTGATTTGACGTAAATGACACGGCATATTGGTGATGATATCACATAACAAATGAAAATTTTACTTGATGTTATGTGCATGGGTGATGATGTGGCACGAGCGAGGATATGGCACATGGGTGATGATATGATATGTGCTATGGAACTTTCTGTTCAAAAGTATCTAATCGTCGGGGGCGACACCATTATCTACATGCCACATTATCACACGTACCATAAATTATGTTTTGATCTTCTAAGTTTTACAAATATTTTACTAATGTAGGATGCATCAATTGCTTTTAAAAATGGCATACATATAAATTTCATCCCTGAAATTTATAAAAAATATAATTTTTATGACCTTATTATTGAATTGTGACACTGAAATTGTTAATTATTACTCTATGCTTGTGTCAAGAAAACCTGATGTTTAAAGCAAACATTAAAAAAAAATTATTAGAATATACTTAGAATTCATTGGGATCCAATTTTGAGGCTTTGAGTAAATCTTTAATTGTTTTCTATCACCTGCTTCTTGTTGGGGATTAGGAATAGCTTGTTGCTTTTATGTTATAAATATAATCAAAGTTTCAATGTTCGTGGCCTGTGCATTGTTTGTAGGTATATTCACATGATACCATACAATTCCGAGATTTATTGAATACAATTGTCAAAAGTTTAGAATGGTAATCTATTCCAGTATTCTATAATTTTAGGGATATATAAGTCTATATAATATCTTGATGCAGAGGAAATGGATAAGCACATTTTCTCTAAATAAAAAAAAGCATGGAGAAAGTGATTAGCATACGAAGGGTAAATATAAGCATTCTTTTCATAAATAATAGAAGAAAATTACATCTATATTTTCTTATGATCATACCAACTAAGATGATTATAATCCAGTAAATTTATCCTGAAGTTTGATAGATAGTTTTTGCAATCTATAAGTTGAGCAAAATGGTTGTATATATTTTAAAATGTTACGATGTTGTGATGTTAAAATGAGGTAGGGAAAAGATTTTAAAGTAAAAGATAGAACAAGAATTAATATAAATTATTTAAGTTTTGTATTTCTAAGTCAATTTTTATATTTGGTATTTCTTTTATAACTCGTCAAATTCAATCATCATTCTTTTATATCTTTTTTTTTTAATGTAATACTTCATTGTCCTATCGCAGTTGTCTAAGTTTCATATCAAGATTAGTTTGAGCACCATAAATTCTCTTATGCAAATATTTTTATCTTTGAACTTAAATTTTAATTTCAAATTCAATTCTTCTTTTCTCCCCTTCAACCTTTTATGGCAAGTAATGTCGTATTTTCATCTAACTCGACCTAACCACTACCCTAGCCCCAAACTCTAGCAACTTTAGATATCTCTCCCTCCTCAGAACAATATCGATAAAATACCTCAAAACACACCATCCTGAACTTCTAGCCCATAAATTAGCATAGAGAGTGATAGTTTTTGGATGGCTTCCTCCAATATAACTTTGGCTAAAATTTTAATAAAGTCGTATATGCAATTAGTAACCAACAAATCATACAACTAATAAAACAATTGGAAAGAATAATCATCTAATAATAATATATCTAATTTTAAATAGAATTTAGGAATAATGATCTCATAACAATCAGCAATCAAATATAAGAAAAATAGATATTTACACAAACCATTTAGAACTGAAATCCAACAATCCCACAAATATTTAAGCATAATGATTATCTATAAAAAAGGTAGAAAAATGGATACTTTTATTGACAGGATTTGTGCAGAAGCTACATAGATCGTACACATGAATGTTTTCTACAAATCTAGAGGAAAATTTTTTTTTTATTTTATTTTTTGTAGAGACTATAATTACAACCAATGCATATAAATCTGTCGCCATAAATATCAAGTGCAAAAAAAGAAGAAAAATTGATGAACAAAATAACATTTGCTTGCTGCATCAAACATTCTTTATAAAAAAGAATTTAAAAAAAGAAATAATTTTGAAATAAAAAATGTAAGGTAAATGGAGTGAAAGGTTGTTTCCTCTTTTCTTATGCTACTATCTGGATGATCATCCGTATTTGTTAAAGGTCCAAAGTTTTTTTAGAATAAAAAACTATATTTTTTTATGGTAACATTGCATAGAGATAGAGAAAAAAAGATGGATAATGTGTTGAACATTACGTGGCCTACCCATGGGTGGAAGAGTGTCCTATCCTCTTAAAACTAGTCTTAAAAATTTTATGAAAACTCTAGGAACCGATAGTTGAAGAAGGGGCAGAGCATGATAATCAAAAAGGATGGGAGGGGGGAGAGGGGGGAGGAAGAGAAGAAAAGGGAGAGTTGAGCATCAGACATAGAGAAGAGGGAGAAAGATACAGATAGGGATTGGTTGCAGGTAAGGAAGGAACAAAGAGAGAGAGGAGAAAGAAAGGAGGAAGAAGGTTGGAGGGGCATACATCATGAAAACCTCAAGGAGAGTGGGGAGTCCGCTGTATTTAGGAAGAGGAGAAGGATGAAGAGAAAGCTCAAGAGACCAGCACAGACGAGGGAGATAAGAGTAAGGTGCTGACTGAGGATGTAGAAGAAGCCAAGAAGGTCACCATTCTTATCAGAAGTCGATAAACTATAGGCCTATAGAGTGGAAATGAATGCCCTTCTTTGGTGAGTTCATTCCTTAGCCATGCATCCCTTTTCCACGGATACTTTGATTTGACCAAATCTCCATCCCATTACTATTTTTCCATTCTCACACTATCCTCCTTTGCCTTTGCTCTAGTTTTGTTCCAATACGCATCACCTCCTCCCTCTATGTGCTTCACCTTCTATTTTGCATTCCTATTCCTTTGATTCATATCACTCACCCAAGCATCTATCCAACACCTATCTTATCCTTTCCTCCTTTCCTCTTTACTTTCTCTATTTCTCTTTTCTCTACATTGCTTAATCCCCTTTCCTCGATTCACTCTCTGCCTAGTATCCTTGCTACCTCCAATTTATAACATCTGTTGCAAGATTATCTATTAATTAGTATAAAATTTAAAATAACAATAAACAATTACATATAAAAATATAGGACATAATGATTTACGTGATTCGATCTTTGGCTTATATCAATGCAATAATCCCTTGTGATATAATTCCCGAATGAAGTGGTATCTGACGTTAATATGCTTGGTTCTCTCATAATACATTTGCTTTTTAGTTAGATGTATGATACTCTGTCTGTCATAATAAACATTAATCATATCCTACTATAAGCCAAGATCACCAATCAAATCTCGCAACCAAATGACCTCCTGCACTATTTTTGCCGCTATCATATACTATGCCTCTTTAGTAGACAAAGTAATAGTAGACTATAAAATTACTTTCCAATTGATGGCACAACCTGAGAGAGTAAAGACATAGCTTGTCAAAGACCTCATTCTATCCAAATTACTTGCATAATCAAAATCCACATAATCAACAATACTGCTGTAAGTGTCTGAACCCCGATCATATACCAACCAACATTTGTAGTGCCTTTGAAATAGCATAAGATCTATTTCACAGCTTGCTAATGGATCTTTTTTTGATGCCTCATATACCCACTAACAACACTGATGGCTTGTGAGATATCTGGATGTGTGCAAATCATGGCATACATGATACTCCCAATTGTATTAGCATATGAAATACATGACATATATTTATCCTCTTCATCTGACTGTAGAGATAAAACAGCTGAAAGTCTAAAGTATGCTACAAGTGGAATACTCACTAGCTTGCAATTCTGCATACTAAAATGCTCAAGCACCTTTATAATATAATTCTTCAATGATGAGAATAGTCCACTTGTACGTTGATCTCTATAAATCTTCATACTCAAAATCTTCTTTGTTGCACCCAAATCCTTCATCTAAAATTTACTGCTAAGCAGAGCCTTTAATTTTTAATCTCAGACATATTTTTGCTATAATGAGCATGTCATCAATATAGAGCAATAAATAAATAAAGAACCATCTGAAAGTCTTCTATGATAAATATAACTATCTTAATTACTATGAGAGTAACCATACCTAAGCATAAATGTATTAAACTACTTATACCACTACCTCAGAGATTGCTTCAAATCATACATTGATTTTCTCAATAAGTAAATATGGTCCTCCTTATCTTTAAACAATAAATTCTTTTGCTGTCATATGTAAATCTGTTCTTCAAGCTCACTATGTAAGAAAGCTATTTTGACATCAAGCTACTCAAGCTCTAAGTCAAACAATACAATAATGACAAGCAACATGTGATAAAGCAATATTTTATAATAGAAGAAAAACTTCACTAAAGTCTAAACTTTCCGACTAATTATAGTCTTTTGCAACCAAACGTACTTTGAACCTCACTACTTCAACCTCTGGGATTCTTTTTTCTTCTTGAAAATTCATTTGCACCCAATAATTTTCTAGCCCTATGATGGTTTCACAAGTTTCTATGTCTGATTCTTGTGATGCAATCTCCTTACTTATAGCAATAGACCACTATATAGACTCACTACTACTGATGGCCATATGATAACTAATAAGATTCTGAACCTCAATAGACTTTACTATAGATAATACAAAAGAGATCAAATCTACATATCCATATTTCTGAGAAGGTCTAATTTGCCTCCAAGATATACCAATGGCCATAATATACTACTGCTCTTGTGGGGCATTTCTCTCATCAATAATCTTAGGTTCATCACCTTGAATTGGTTGAACTGAAGTACCATCATGTGATGGATGAATTGAAGGTCTAACCTCAAGCTCCACCTGCTCATCAATATCATGATCTTTATCTATAGCAATTATCTCCTTTATTGAATGATGCATAGCCTTTTTATCAAAGATAATTGTTGACTATAAATTTTTGAGAACTAAGCTCAACACACCACAATCCTATTAACCTTTCACCCCATATTGATTACCAAGAAAGATACATTTCTATATCTTTTTCTCAAGTTTACTGTTACCGATATGTGTATAAGTAGAATAACTAAATATCTTCAAAATAGAATAATCACCTGGAATACGAGATCATATCTTAATATGAGTCTTCAACTTAATAGTAATGGATGGAGACCTATTCATGAAGTAGCATGCAATATTAACAGCTTCAATCCAAAATTTTTGAGATAAATCTGATTGAGAAAGTATACACCGTGCTCTATCCAAAAGAGTCCTATTCAAACATTCTGTAACATTATTCTGCTGTGGTGTCTCCCTAACCGTGTAATATCTTATAATGCTTTCAATCTTGCAGAACTCATTAAATCGACCCTCACAAAGCTTTATGCTATTAGTAGTTCTCAATCTCTTGATCTTCTTATTGGACTGTTTCTCAACAAGTACATTCCACTTTTTAATAGTGGGAATGACCTTATTCTTGTGCTTTAGAAAGTATACTCAAACTCTTCTCGAAAAATCCTCCATAAAAGTCAACAAATATCGAGAACCACCTTTAGACTGAACAGGCATAGGATCCCAAAGATCGGAATGGATATAATCCAACGTGCCTTTTGTCCTGTGGATGGTTGTGCTGAACTTGACTCTAGATTGCTTCCCATAGACACAATACTCACAAAAGTTAAGCTTCTCAATTTTTTGACTATGTAACAGATCTCATTTACTCAAAATAGACATGCCAACCTTACTCATATGACTCAAATGCATATGCCATAAATGAGTACTATTGGAATGTGGATCCGATGAAGAACTGATTGTCACACCCCAAATTTGGGACATAACACGGCTATGCTACCGAGAGATGGAGCCCACAATAACACGAAGTCAATTCATCATAATCATCTAAAATTCATCAAATAAAAGATTCAATTTCTTATTCATCAGATAATTAAATCAATATTGGTTCAAAGCATCTAAATCCAAAAGCAAATACAAATTCATATCTCAAAATTTATAATTATTTACTATAAGTTCGTGATCATCATATAACTAAACTTCATCTACAAAATTTTAAACTTGCATTGTAGATCTCTAAAGCTTGAATTTTCTTCACCAGTCCTAGCCCTATTTCTCTGTATAAGAAAAGAAAATAAAAAAAAAATGAGCTACACTAGCCCAATAAGTAGAACTTGCACTTCCTTATCGGATCAAGCATAA
>KE504892.1:0-12054 GCA_000441515.1 Elaeis oleifera | reverse complement strand
AGCATAAGATCTACTTACCTCAATCGTCTTTGATCTTTAGTCTTTCTTAAATGAATCAGATAACCTATTTAAATATTAAATCTGGATCAATTTTCATTCCATATATTCAAAAAATTAAATAATAATAGAAAGTGATTGACTGAATGACCAGTCAGATAAACCCCCCAGGCACTAAATCGATTCAGGGTCATAGGTCCCTAGTAGGAGAAAAGATGGCTTGATATGGGATCCATAGGTCTTCTTAGAGAGAGAAAAGAGGAGAGAAAAAATTTTAGAGAGAGAAAGTGGAGTAAGAAAAAAGGAAAAGAGGGAGGAAGAGGGGAGAGAGAGGACAGAGAAAATCTTCTCTCTCTCTTTTTTTTCTTTTTCTTTTTCTTTTTTTCTTCTTCTTCTTTCTTTTCTTTTCTTCTTTCCCTTCCTGGCCGAACGGAGGAGGAACCGAGGGAGAGGCTCGGGCTCCGACGAAGGATGGTGGCACGATCGGAGGTCCCATAATAGGTGAAGGTGGCGGTAGAGCCAAGGACAGTCGGCGATGAGGTTCGGTCGACAGAGATTCGAAAATAATGAAAAATAGGGGACTTTTTTCCTGACAAAATTCGACGACTTCGGTCGCCGGCAATCATGCTCACAGGAATGAAAAGGAAGGGAGAGAAGAGAGGAAGAGAGATCGTGGCTTACCTCGAGCTCCGGTGACCTCTCCAGCGAGAAATAGAGGTGAGCACGGTGACGGCTTCTCCGAGCGATTTCTGGCGATCCTCGCCGTTTCGCTTCGAGATTCTTTGGTGGAAGGAGTGAGAAGGGTCTCTCCCTTAAATAAAGCCGGAGGAAGGAGTTTGACTCCTCCCTGGCAAGGTTTTCGACCCCATTTAGGAGTCGATCGGAGGAAGAAGAAGACTCCCTGCGGGAGTCTTCTTCAAATTTTCTCTCTCTCTTCTTTTTTTTTCCATTGGGCTTCTGAGATTTTGGGCCTGGTCCAAGGCCCAATGGGCTGGGTATTACACTGATATTACACCAACAATCATGCTATCCTGAAGTAAGTAGAGACCATGAGATAATCTATCTTTAAGTATATTCAGAGCACATTTTGAAATCTTTAAAACTCCACCTTCACTAGAGTACTTAAAATCATGTGAATCAAGGGTTCTCAAAGAAATCAAATTCTTCCTCAAATCTGGTATGTGCCATAGATTAGACAAGGTCCTAATAATACCATCATATATCTGGATCCGAATTATTCCTATACCAACAACCTTACAGGATATGTTATTCCTCATGAGTACAACACCACTATCAATAGGATGATAAGTGAAAAATCAATCATGATGAAGATACATATGATAAAAACATGTTGAATCAAGAATCCTAGCATCTCTAGATAAGTTGACAGATATTGAGAGGATATCGGCACCATTAAAACTATCCTCTGCTACACTGGCCATTTTGTGGTAAGAAAAAATTTTATCATCTTCTATTTTTTGCAAAGGGGAGCCAAGAGAAGTAGGCATTGCTCAAAGTCAATTTATATATTTTTTTGAGGATGTTGGTAGATATGCTATTTTCTTTCATCCCAAATATGGGACTTAGGCATTGCGTTTTTTTTTTTGGGGGGGGGGGGGGGTGTGGTTGGGAGGATGGGGGATCAGTTGATGGTGGGAACCTGCGAGCACCTGCACATGCAGGCATGCATGCTTGTCATGTGGGAAGTTAAGGTGGTGATTGAAAGGGGGAGAGAGGAAAAAAGTAGAGGAGGTGGAGTGTAGATATGGGAGGGAAAGGATGCAAGCCCTAGACACTTCATGCAATATGACTTGCTAATTGGATTTTGTATGAACACTTATTTTCTACCCCGATTTCTCACACTCCACCACCGCTGCCATCACGGGATTACTTTGAGAGGCTTGATTCTAAAAACCACAATTACTCGAGCTTGATCCAATGGTTGTTATTTTACTTATATATATATATATATGGAACATGATCCAGAAAAGATTGATTGAGGATCTTGGGAAGCCATTGCCACCATCAGCTCTAATCGATCAAGGATCTCAGTAACAAAAAACATTCTCATGATTTTTTTGATGTTTATTCTATTCTTTTAGGAATAGATTATGGTGTTATGTTGGAATAATAATGGGGGCTAGGGTTGGAAGTGGCCTCGGGCCGGTTCTCGGCCCATTGGGCCGAGCTGGCTTCGGGTCAGACTTCGAGCCGGGCTCGGGCCAAAAGAATAAGGCCCGTTTTACTTTGGGCCGGGCTCGGGCAGAACTTTGGCCAGGCCCAGGCTCGGTCCAAGCCCGGCCCAAAGTTCAGCCTGAATATCCGGCCCGACCCAATCTCCTACTAAAATCGATTTAGCCCGATTCCCAACTTGAGTTAGCCCGATCCTAATTAATTAATACTAATTGGTTTAGTCTATTAGATCCAAACTTAAGCTCCAATCTGGTGTTTCACTTCGCCTCGGTCTCCCTTGGTGTTTCCTTACCAAAAAGAAAAAAAAACAAAGCCGGAAAGCCCTTGCTCGGAGCTCCTGGTCGTCTGATCCATGGCCACCGTGACTGTCACTACAGCCACTGTCTCCTCCTCCTGCATCGCTGACAGAGATCTGGACAAAATATGCGGCGGTGGTGGCGGCAATCAAGGTGAACATGTAGTGGCTGGCGGAGAAGTAGCGTGATCGATCGGTAGGCTCGAGGGGTACAGGTGGGCTCTCCAGTGGCAATAGATGGGAGCTCTGGCGGCATCGATCGCGAGGTCGAGGAGACGGGGGAGGAGGTCGAGAGGCTGGGCATCATCGGGTTGGCGATGTCTGAGAGGTGGGAGCTCTGGCGGCATCGATCGCGAGATCGAGAAGGCGGGGAGGAGGTCGAGAGGCTGGGCATCATCGAGGTCAGTGTCGGTGATGTCGGAGAGGTGGGAGCTCCGATGGCATCGATTGCGAGATCGAGGAGGCAGGGAAGGAGGTTGAGGAGGCGAGGGGGGTGGAGGCGACATCGAAGAGCCGGGAGAGGTGGGAGATGATAAGGGCGGGCTCGGGCTGGCCCAATTGGACTCAGGCCTGGGTTTAGACCGGGCTCGGGCTGGGCTCAGACAAGGGTATAGCCCAGCCCAGCCTGGCCCAGTTCCAGCCCTAATGGGGCGGGATATTAACAAAGGATTAAGAAATATTTAGAAATTTCATATTGTAAATCCATTGATCATTATTTCTCTGGGTATTTCTTTTATCCCCTTGGGTTTTGCTACCTTCGATTTTTTGAGAAGCTCCGTGTTCATGCTTTGATTTCTTTTGTTTCACATGCAGCATGGGTGTACGTTTATTCTTTATGCTATCATCATGGTATAGTATGCCAAATTCTCTACTATTTATTGAGAGAAGAGGAAACCAAAGTCAGTAATTAGTGCAGAAAGGATAGTTGTTGAAAATGATATCAAAATATAATTGATCAGTTAGTTAAATTTCGAAGACTCTGCCCCTTTGTGCTCTTGGTGATGCTTTACATGTTCTCTCAGAGAATTTAAATGTGTTCTCTTCTTATTAGACTTATGAAACCTGCAGCTAAACCAAGTTGTTTACCTGTTGATCTTTGATCCATGGTCACCTTTTATTAAGGGTCTTAAATATAAAAATTACAAACTAATAATAAAAATGACCTAATAACAGCTTGATCTTTCCTTATTAAGGGTCAAAGATGATTTCTAAACTTTGGTTTATGTAGGATGATGGTCATTTTGCATTGTAAATATTACTGATCCTATGATTGGGTATCCAAAGCCTTGAAAAGATAGACTCATGCTTCAAATGAGGCCAAAACAAGATCCACAAAAAAAGGGTCTTTGATGGTCCGGTTTGAAATAGAGTAGCAGATATTGGTGTGGTGCAATATAGATTAGTCTACAGTGCTATATCATGCTCTTTATCTGTTTGGCACATATTGGGAGTTTAAATCTTGGTCCTTCTTTGATTTGTTTGGTTGTGTTTCCAGATAAGTGCTCGGATTTCTTATCCATTTGCTAGAGACATTAGTTTGTGTGCTGCTTGGAATATATTTCTGATGACCTAAAGAATATAAAAGAAGGCCTATATAAGGAGATAGAACAAAGCCACACTTTCTCCATGCTTTTGCCAAAGGAACAATTTATACTAGAGTGTTATAAATATTGCCTACTTGAAAGGGGAATCTTGTTTTGCATTTTATTTCATCTCTTTCCATTTTCATGTTTGTTTGTTTAAAAATATTTTGGGAATCCGATGATTAGGATTTCCAACTCTTTTTCTTATAGAGGTTTGTTTGGATGACCTTAACTAGTCCTCTACAAGGTTAACCAAGTGTGGACTTGGCCTATAGGCTACTACAATAGTTCTTAGAGGTTTGTTTGGCCTTGTTTTGTGATATAGGCTAAGGTGGAGGGTTTATTATGTTTTGTTTGTGAACCAACCCATGAGAAGGGACCTTGTCATTTTTGATTTATATATGCAGGTCCTTTGCAAGAAAGATTAGTCCCTTTTCTTCAACTAAGGAGAGAAAATGAACTAGCATCCTTAGCGGAACACCCCTATCCCCTTTTAGCTAGGGAAGGAAGCGGCTCAGCTTATGCGGCACCCCATGCACATCATCGACTTTCTTTGTTCTTGTTATTGCCTCAAAAATTGATTTTGATGATCACAAAATATCTGAGAGGAATACTAATGATTTTGTTTTGAAGAAGCTTAAGCGTGTATTTCAAGAAATTCAAGAATAAAATTTTGAATTGATAAAGATGCATAAAGAAGGCCAAAGTTGCAAATTCATCAAGTTGGAGATGAAAATGATGTTATTCGGAAGCCTCAAGTATATTCAAGATGACTTCGAATCATTTGGAGGTAATTTTGAAAATTTTAGAAGTCAAAAATTGAAGAAAACTAAGTTTGGACAAAAAGAGACGACCCCTAGGTCGACCCTTTTTGAAATGAGGTCACTGGCATGCTATTTTTGGTCGGCACGTAAAAAAGGGATGACCATGGATCGACCTTTGTGCTAGGGGACGACCCATGGATCGACCTCTATTATTCTGCAAGCTAAAATAGAAATAGGGTGTTTCTGTTCCGTTGCGGGGGACGACCGATGGGTCGACCCCTGAGAGGGAAACCTACATAATGGCTAGTTTTTCAGTCCACTTTTGATGTATTTAATACTTTCTAATAATTCTTCAATAGCTCTAAATGGGTACTAAACTTTCTCCAGTACTAATTGAGGGTATAAAGGCGTTCAAAAGGAGAGAAAATATAAAAAAATTAAGAAAAAGGATTGAAAAGAAATTTCAGCTCCAAGACAAAGAAGCCTTCATTTGAAGCTCTGCCACCTCTCAAAAGGAGTTTCAACTCTTTATTCCATCTGAGGATGTTTTTAAAGACTTCTTCTACATAGAGTAAAGTATATTTAATATTTTATTATGCTCATTAAGAAGCTAAATCTGATTTACGTTGTCATTTTTCTTGATTCTTACTTGCTGTTCTGTGTAAAAATTTGGAGGTTTCAAAACTTGAGAAAGATTGATCCGAGCCTTAAATCGAAGTGTATTAGGTTGGTTTGTACCAGATAAATAAGTGTCTAGCTTAAAAAGTTAGGATCAATAGGATCCGACATTGTAATTATTGCATACGATTAGTCGATTGAAATTTTTAAGTAGGAGCTTAGAGAGTGGATGTTGGTGTAAAATTAGCATCGAACCACTATAAATTTTTTTGTTGTGGTGACTTATTTACTCTTCTTGCATCCTTATATTATTCTTTTGCCTACTAGTTTTATTATTTAATACACTGTTCACTATTGCCATTGCACATTACACTTCAATCTCTTAACACATTTTTGTGGTTTGCTCTTCATTAAAATTTTTAACAATCCAATTCATCCCCCTCTCTTGGGTTGTATAGTTGGGCAACAAGTGGTATCAGCGTCTGGTGCTCTTACTTCTTGATTTCACCATTAAGAGCTAAAGATCTATGATAACCTAAGTCAATGCTTTACTTATCGAGGGGCAATCCATAAATCGGCCTTCACTTTTCAATAGATTTGACTACACCTATTGAAAAGCTTGGATAAAGATGTTTATTCAAGCACTCGACTATGACATGTGAAGTATCATAGTTAATAGATCACACACACCCACTAAATTAATTGAAGGTGTGGAATTAACTAAACCTAAAAATGAATGGAATGAAGTGGATAAGAAATTGGCTCAACTTAATACTAAAGCTATGAATGTATTATATTATGCCCTAGATGTAACTGAATTTAATCATATTTCAATTGGTAATTCTGCTAAAGAATTTATGATAGGCTAGAGGTAACACATGAAGGTACTAATCAAGTCAAAGAGTCAAAAATTAACATGCTTGTTCATAAATATGAACTCTTTAAAGTGGAACTTGATGAGTCTATTACCTAATATTTACTTATTTACTGACATTATAAATAATCTTAAGAGCCTTGACAAATTTTACTCTAATAGTGATCTTGTGAGAAAGATTCTTAGGTTTCTACCAAGATCATGGGAAGCAAAGATCACAGCAATTCAAGAGGCAAAGGATCTCAATACTCTACCTTTAGAGAAGCTTCTTGGATTGCTAATGACGTATGAATTGACCATGAGATAACACAATGAAGAAGAGACCAAGAAGAAGAAAATAATTGCTCTCAAATCCACTGCTCAAAAAGAAGAGGAATCGGATCAAACTAAAAATGATGATGAGGATGAAGAATTAGCACTCATCACTCGAAAATTTAAAGATTCATGAAGAAAAGAAGGCAATAGATAAGAAAAAGACCGCTAACAAAGGGAGAACCAAGCAAAGAAAAGATAAGAAGCATCTTTTATATGCTATGAGTTTAAAAAATTAGGTCACTTTAGATCTGAATGCCCACAACTCAAGAAGGCCCTAAAAGTTCAAAAAGAAGTAATGGTGGCTACTTGAAGTGACAGCGACGATTCAAGCTTCGATAAAAATACTTATAAAGAAGCAAACTTATATCTTATGGCACATAAAAATGAGAACTTTCAAATGAATTTACTTTTGATGAACTTCAAGAGGTATTTTATGACTTACTAGATGATCTAAAGAAGTTAGGTCTAAAAGATAAAGAACTAAAAATGCAAAATCAGTGTTTGTTAAAAGAAAAAAAGTTGTTTCAAATGAAAATAGAATCCTAACTCAAGAAAATCAGAATTTAAAGATGGAAGTAGCTAAATTGAAATTGATTGCAGAAAAGTTCACTTTCAATTTAGATAAATTTTAAATGATTCTTGACCATCAAAGAGCAGTGTATAATAAAGTCGGTCTTGATTATAACCCACTGAAGAAATAAAATTTTTGAAGAATATTTTTGTGAACTCTTCTTTTGATAAATTATCAAAAGTTTCATATTTTCGCTGTGGTAAAATAGGTCATAAATCATATACATGTCTTTCTAGTAAATCTGAAAGCTCTAATATAAAGATGGTATGGGTTTCAAAGGAACCATAATGACTAACCAAAAAGATCCAAAAAGTTTGGGTACTTAAAGTTGAAACCTGATTTTCTATGTAGGTGTGTCTTGTAACCCGTGGATCGAAATGAAAGTGATATCTTGATAGTGGGTGCTCAAGATATATGACGGGTGATGAATCTCAATTCGTTACTCTTGATGTAAAAGATGGAGGGATGGTCACTTTTGGAGATAATGATAAAAGAAGATCATCGGTATAGGTCACATTGGTATCACTTGCTCCAAATTCATTGAAATATTTTATTGGTTGATGGCCTTAAATATAATCTTTTAAGCACTAGTTAACTTTATGATAAGGACTTCAAAGTAATTTTGAATCTTCTATGTGCATTGTAACTAATCCCAATGATGATGACATGAGATTTATTGGACATAGGTATGGTAATATTTATATGGTAGATTTGGATGATCTTTTCATACAAAACATACAATATCTAGTAGCAATAAATACTAAAATTTATGAGGCTAGTTGGTATTGACATCGTAGACTTGCTCATATTAGTATGAACTCTCTTTCAAAATTTATTAAAAAAGATTTAGTTGCTGATTTGCCTAAATTAATTTTAAAAAAGATAGAGTTTGTGATGTATGCCAACTCGATAAGCAAACTAGAGTTTCATTCAAATCTAAAAATATAGTTTCAACTTCTAGGCCACTAGAATTATTACATATGGATCTGTTTGGACTTACTAGAACCACTAGCTTAGGTGGTAAATGATATGATTTTGTAATTATCGATGATTTCTCTCATTTTATATGAATTCTTTTTTTGATACATAAGGATGAGGTATTTTCAGCTTTTTCTAAATTTTATCGAAAGGTTTCAAGTAATTTTTTTTAATTCTTAATATTTGTAGTGATCATGGAATCGAATTTGAAAATAAGATTTTGAAAGATTTTATGATAAAAAAGGGAGTGAACATAATTTTTCTGGACCTAAGATACTTTAATAAAATATGATAGTAGAAAGAAAAAATAGAACTCTTGAAGAAATAGCTCGTACTATGCTATGTGAAAGCAACCTTTTAAAATATTTTTAGGTAGAAGCACTTAACATGGCATGCTACAGTTTAAATAGAGAAGTAATTGGAGTCCTAACCAAAACCAAATCAACCACTTAATATGAGTCCTAATCGTATTAGGACCAAGGGTTGTCACCCTCTAGAGCTCTCTCTCACATGCCAACCAGAGGAGGAGGTGTGCCCTTCCCTTGTCTTTCACACCTTCATCAAGTTGGCATGCCCAGACTTGATCAAATCAAGTGGCACCCATCCAATTAAATCAAGAAATCGACTAGGGGATTGGACCTCTAATTTACATGATCCAAAACTCTAGGCACCCAACATTTGGAGTCCAATAAATCTAATTCATTTAAATTTTAACAGATAATTGACTCGAATTAATTCTTATCAAATAAGTAATTCAAGTATAAAGAAGAATTGGGTTCAACCTTATGCAAGCAAGGTCATCCTGAACCCAATAGAATTTCTCCTAATCCAATTGAAACTTTATAAGCCCAATTGCTTAATCCACATCAAATTTTTTTATTGTGTGACCCCATAAATTCAATTCTATCTGATAATGAGATATACCATGATCTCTATCATAGTATCATTGAAACTCTTTTCAGTGGGTTAGAACGATTTCACTCTAACTCAATAAGGATTGTCGATCTTGAATAACTCTAGTAAGCTCTCACAATCCACCAGTGATATCTAACATTATGTAGTGGCAACCTAGCAGAACCGAAAAAGAACCTCAAGATGTAGTTTTTATGTGATTCAGTCCCTCTATCATAAGTCCCAACTAGATGACAGATTATAGATAAATCATCAAACTTTATCATCAGTCATATGATAGATTTGATTAGCTCAAGTCCAATTGTGATTCTCATGAATTTTTTTTCATCAATCACACTGCTGTGGCTACAGACTTATGGACTTAGCCTCTCAAATTCTATAGGACCACTTCTTTCTATCAAGATTGATAGATTCTTTTTAGATGCATACTTTGCTCCTACAGTAGATCAATTATCGCCAACATACACTACAAGGACTCAAAGAGGTCATATTACTATGCAGTCAAACTCCAGCAGTCTTACTGTGAGCAATCATGCCATTGCAGGTCAAAAATTATTTACACAATTAAAGTATCAAGATGATCACTGATGATTGAATAGAAATTCAGATGATCTCTCATATAGTCATGCTCAGTATTAGTTATTTTTTAACAGCTACCCACACTTACCGCTCAGTGTATCTATACTGTAGACTGGAGACTCATCTATCTCAAAAAAATAATTTATGCGCTGGTCTATCCGGATCGATCATCATCCTCATGATGATACTATGATCAAAAGTAATTTAGAAATTACTTATATATGCCCCTAATTTTCAACATCTTGAGAATATGTATCGTAAGCATTAATTTTATGGACGATTCAAGGATACATCATACTTGAATAAAATAAACTTACTCTTTTATTGATCAAATCAATATTTTAAGTATAAATTTGTATCCTAGAGTATTATAATGTGTCAGTCATATTGACTTCTAGGACATACATCCAATAGTTTAAACTTTAATAGCTAAATATCTTTTGAGAAGTTCATACATCTAGATTTTGTAAAAATTCAACACTTCCATATAGCTTATCCAATCAAAAATTACTTGTGCATATAGTGTATATTGAAATATAAAATTTTATTATATTTATACTATATATCTCTTCATATTGAGCAATTTTTTTTATACATAACATATACTGCTATATGCTCAATGTTTTGTCATTATCAAAAAGGGAGAGATTGTTATCTCTAAAAATGATTTTGATGATTACAAAATATTAGAGCATAATTCGATACTAATAATTTTTAAGTATGTCAAAGAATATTTTGTAAAAAAAATATCGCTAAAAGATTCTAAGTGTAATTGAAGATTAATTGAGTCAAGTAAAATTGATTTTGAAGACTTTCGATACAAGAAAAATCTTCTAAAGATTTAGAGCTGACCCACTTAAGAATCGAGCTAGCTCTGGCATGGAACACCCCTGATACTTTGGCTTGGCACATAGTCAAGCCAGGTCAAAACAAGATCCAAGCCGACTCTCTCAGGTCGATAGAAAGAAGTATTTTCAAGCCTGCAGTTCAAGCCAGCTCAAGACAAATTTGAGCCGGCTCTCTCAATGAATAAAAAGTTGAAATTCGAGTTCTGCAGCTCGAACCAGCTCAAAGTAAGACCCGAGCTAGCTCTCTCAGTGAGACAGAATGTTAATTTTTGAAGATTGTAGTTCGAACTGACTCGAAAGTTAGTTTGAGCTGACTCGACATCGTCTAATAGATATAATGGTTAGTTCTGCAGAAGCCTGTTTTCATCCAAAAAAAATTCTATTGGCTATTTTTCTCTTCCAACAGTCAAAAATGGCTAGAATTGAGTTCAAATCAATCAGAGCTTAGAGAAAATGATTAAGAGATAAAAGGATGTGCAAGAAACTAGAGGAGAGAACTGTTCACGAGAAAAAGAGCACTTTGAGCATTCAATAGCTTTCAAGAAAGTCCACCTACTTCAATCAATTTTTCTTAATTTTCTAAGTGCATTCAAGGAGAAGTAAGAGCATTCATTGCTGACATTCAAAGCATCCTCAAAGAGAGCTTCAACGACAACAAATCAACTGCTATAGGATTTTTTATTATTGTATTGAATTTCTTCTCTATATTTACTGTAAAAGTTTCAGTAGGGGCTGAAACTTGAAGGGTTGATTTGTACCAAATTTGGATTAGTTTGGGAGAATTTTGGGATATGGTTTGTAAAGATTTTGATTGGTTAACCTATGTTAAAATCAATTGGGTTAGTTTGTGAGTTCAGTGAAAACAAACTCATTGTAATCAGGTCGATTATAGTAAAAATTTTTGAGGGATCGCTTGGAAAGTGGATGTAGGTACTTAAGATGCACCGAACCACTATAAATTTACTATGTTTATGTGTGTGTGATCTTGGTTTTCTTCTGCATTTATTTTCAAATTTTAATTTGCTGCACCTTTTGCTTATATACATTTCAGCACTATACACACTTGTTTAAATTCGTAAAATTTATAATAACCCAATTCACCCTCCCCCCTCTTGAGTTGTCTAGCTGGGCAACAAGGAGCAGGTTTGCACTTCTTACCTCGCTCATTATCCCTAGGGTTAGGCCAAGGGACTCGAGTCATTCCTCTTGAATCAGATGGTCAAGGTCGACAATGAAGGAAAGCTCACTCAAGGCTGTGTTGGATGGATCGGGAGATCGAGGAACTTCTTCCAGACTGGCGGGTAGAACTGATTGCACCGCCTTAGGCTTCTCAAAGGAGGAGGAAGATCAAGGTGCATCAGGGCTAGGTGACTGCTCGATATTAGAGCAAGCTAAGGAGTCAAATACTTGCGAAGTCAGAGTATGATCGAGATGGGATTGACCACTCCAAGAGTTGGAGAAGAATGAGTCGTTGCATTTAATTAGCAAAATCTTGGCCAGGATAATCCATCAGATAGATTGATATTT
>KE504891.1:849547-868093 GCA_000441515.1 Elaeis oleifera | reverse complement strand
TTGATTAATGAAGTCAACGAATTATAATTTCATGAAAAAAAATATGATTTGGATTAGCCTTATCATATGGAACATCCTGCCAGGAGCTTATGTCTGGGACAGTCTTCACGGATTTATACTTGGATCAGCCAGCCAGGAGATCATGCCTGGGACAGCCCGCCAGGAGCTTATGCCTGGGACAGCCCCCACGGGCTTTCATATATGGGACAGCCTCTAAGAGCTTATGCCTAAGATAGCCTATCAGGAGCTTATGCCTAGGACAGCCCACAGGGAGCTCATGTCTGGGACAGCCCCCACGAGCTTACGCGTGGAATTTTGGGTCATACCAAGAATTGAGGCATGATCTTCATTAGTCCAAAGCTTGAAAGAAAGACTAAGAAAACTGGATATGTAATAAGAGAAACAGATGACAAGACATGAAATTCATGCTGAATAAAAGACTTTCACTGGTGATATATGATAATACATCTCTTTTGACAAGATAGATAATTGATATATATTTATATTATTCTGGATATTTGATATGAGATTTTATGTTTATTGCTATTTTCAGATTATATTATTATAATAGTGTGATATGTGGGATTCTTATTGGGTTGTAAAGCTCACATCCCTTCATTTCTCTTTTTCTTCTCAGAGTTACAGAATGCTCATGATTGGCTATGATTTGAGTTTGCGGGTGAGCGGATGAATAGATCGAATATTATTGATATCCAATCGGATATTAGAAGGAATTAAATTTGTAATTGTATAAATTTGGCTCATTGTTATGAAAATGGACTATTATTATTTATAGATATTGAGATATTATAATGAATTATTTTTGGCCTTACATATTCTTTAGGGCTTGTCCTAAAGAGTGTGCGGCCATCACGTATCCGATCCGGATGTTGGATTCGGAGCGTGACAAATGATGCCAACCTTTCCATCTCCATGTCCATATTCTCCTTCACCCCATGAGTGGAAGCATGAATAGACAATGTAATTTCAGAGTTCAGTCTGTCTTTTCTGCATATAATGGTGGGGGTACCACCAACATTTCAAATGCGAGAATAACCCAAATCAAACGCTTTGGAAAACATTAGGAGGGTGCAAAGTCTTGGCTATAGTTCAATTGACTAAGGTTCCTATCTATATCACATCCAAAAACTGTCTTCCACCCAATCCTTGTTTTGTTTCTCTGTTGGGTTATTTTAATGCTCTAAAATATGCTTTTGAACTATTTGCTGGAGTCCAACTGGATAGAGGCCAATTTCACCAGACCTATTCTTATCTGTTTACTGTATAAAGAATCAGGTCTATGCTAGTTCCAAATCATGTCAGGTTTTGGTCAGATCTCTGGCTGCTTGATCCACTTGTACCTGTAGACGCAGACAAAACCAATTCTCTGTTTGAAGTTGAGACTTGATATGGACAATATATAGACAAATAACATAAGTTTCAGCAACATCAAAGTGGTGCAGTGGAAGCGTGATGGGCCCATAACCCACAGGTCCCAGGAGAGTAGCTTCCCATCAATCTTTCTTTTCTATTACCTTTCATATTTATCTGTTTGACAACCCATATTCTTATGGTAAGTACTTAAAGCTTAAAAGCAGGTCCCACTATATTAAACCTAAAAGAGATTCTATGTTCTCAACCACTGGTTCTTGGTAATGTTATCAGACCTCGAGGCATTTAAAAGTTCCATTTCTTTATTCAAAGCCAAACCTTTTCTCTTTTTTTCCTCTGTTTTAAGAGTAGCTTCCCATGGCTTCTTTTTCCTCCTTTTGCTTTTCTATTACCCTTCACGTTTACCTGTTTGACAGCCCATATACTTATAGTAACTACTTAAAAGCAGGTCCCACTATATTAAACCTAAAAGAGATGCTATATTCTCAACCACTAGATCTTAGTAACACTATCAGGCTTCGGGGCATTTAGAAGTTCCAATTCTTTTATTCAAAGCAGACCTTTCCTCTTTTTTTCTTTTCTCTGTTTTACCCCATTACACGACATGATTGACAGCCTTTAATGATATAGAAACAAACAACACTAGTCTAAACAACATCAGAGTGGCGCAGCGGAAGCGTGGTGGGCCCATAACCCACAGGTCCCAGGATCGAAACCTGGCTCTGATATTCAGAGTAGCTTCCTGACACTCCATTTTTTCTAAACACTTTTCCTTTTTTTTTTTTCAGACCTTCGCATCACTTGTTTGACAACCCATATTCTTTAATTACCTAAAAGGTCCCACAATATTAACCTGAAAGAGATGCTATATTCCGAAGCACTCATTCTCCTTCATAATTTTATCAGGCCTCTGGTCATTACAAGGGATGTCGGATTCTAAATTTCTTACCAAATGCTGTCAGAACTTAGAGAGATCCTTCAAAAGAAAAAAGCTTGCCTGGATTCTTCAGCAACCATATAGCACCCAATCACTGATCCCTCCTCAACTGAGTTCGAAATGACACTGGAGAAAGCCTGCAAACCATCACGGATAATATTCAAAGCCTCAAGAAACAATGCAGTCTGTATTCAAACAGATTCAATCTAAATAACCACTCTCTCGCATTTAACAATTGAGGATTGTACATGCAGAAATTTTCATAAAACAGCTGTATATGCTATAATTTAAAGGCCACTTCAACCTAGTTTTAAATGTGAAAGCACAAAATTGCAAAAGAAAAATTATGCATGCCCAACTACAGCAAGTAATTTGTCACACAACCTAAAAATAAGTCTTTGTCATGATCATAAATTGATAAAGAATCACTTGGCCCAGTTTGTTATGTTATTTCCTCAATGACAATAGATTAAATGCTCTCGCAGTGGGATGAAGGCTATGATGTAGAGTTTAGGATCCACTCTCATTTATAATTCATGATATTTTTGAATCATTACAATTTACAATACAATCTTCTCACTACTGTAAACAAGCAAATTCATTTCGATCATCTCATGCAACCTCCAGAATATCAGGCATTATGAGAGTCTAAAATCAGTAAGCCTCCATGTGATCTGATAATAAAGAGGCAGCTAGTGGAAATGTCATATTCTCACTTAATATTTCACTATTTTAACAACAAAGTTATTATCATTCTAACAACAAAGGTTAAAATGTTATTATTTTAACAGCAAAGGTCTCATCAACTCGACAGTATTATTTCACTATGTAACTGTTATCAGCAGTAATTTAAAAGTTGGATCATCACAGATTCAAAATTTTCACACTTAATATCATCCAGTCATAAGTTCGGCCACCAAGCCACAAACAAAATGAATATAAGTGAACTCTCCATGATCCTGTGATTCAGAGCATATCGATGTTTCTGTATTCAAATAAATAAACATTTAGGTGGCATCAGTGCAGAGCCAGAACTTTTGTACAGGGTGGGGCCAGGGGTGGCAGTAGGCAACAAAAAATAATGATAATAATTAATTCAGATCAAAAGTTTTATCAAACTATCAACAGTAGAATACTTAAAAATATTGAAGTCATGCTTGTCGTCCTTTGTACAATGAAATCATCTAAATAGTTCCCTAGTTCTATCAGCTATAAATATGTAGGATTATATTGCTAACTTAAATTCCTAAATCAATGGTTGTCGCTTTAAATCTATAATTTATACTTAAAGAACTGAAACTAGCAAAGGGTATAGATGCTGGTTAAACTAAAAATGAATATGAGTTGCATTGTATTCTGCATGTTTCTGAGAACAAATGTCATAGATATGTGAAACCTGCAATCTAAAAAGCAACTAACATTACCAAAACTAACTTAAAAAAAAAGATACATGCAGTCAATAAAATCTGGGAAAAAGAAAATGCATAAAATGTAGTTAGATATGCAACCAAAAGATAAATACTATATGTGATTAGTCATCATAGAATGCATGTCTCAATTCTAAATCAAGATTTTTCAATCTTCCATATTCCAAAGTTACCCTGATGCCAATCAACTGTGCTTCATAACTGAATTCAGATGATATTTGGGAATGGACAACTTCTGATATCCAATGGAAGCCACAGGGAGAAATGTGAGAGAAAGACAGAGGGATGGAGATAGATGCATTCTTCCTCCTCTTTCTTCATTTTGTTGAGGAGGATAGGAAGATGAAGAGACAAGTGGGAGGCATTCAAATAAAATAATGGATTCACCTTTTATCCTTCCTATATTTGCATAAAATCACACAAAGTCGATTTTTTTGCATTCAAGAGTCAGATTTTCAGCAGCGGTGTGATCTGGGAAGATCTAGAGGGGCAGCAGTATTATCTGGTAGACATAGTGAAGAAGATACGATGATGAACTTGACCATGGAGATGAATCAGTTAATAAATTAATTCCTACTCATGATGCTCCCAACTTTTAGTATGCTATAAAGTGCTATTTTGACTCCATTTAAAGAAAGTGGCAGGAAATCCAACCATCCATATCATCCATAGGTGGCAGTAACAAAATATGCATATAAAATGATGTAAAAGTGGTTTCATCTATAGTGATGCACTTTAATTTAACATCTACATGATATAATCATGTCAATACACATTTAGCTGCAATGTTATGTTATGACTGCTCATAATCTTCAATTTTGTAAACAAATCTCATTATTGTTAGGCTGGTTGCCTCAATGATCAGCTATTGACCTTTTCTAAGCAACTAATGAGAAAATTTTCTGTCCCATAGCTATCCTAGATTCTAGATATGTAGAATCCCATACAAGCAAAATTGTGAAATCTTAAGATTTATGCCAAATTTTCTTAGCTTTGTATATGCAATTCAACCAGAAGAATCATTAATCCATTCTACATCTCATTTATATGATCTCTTTTCCTGTACCAGTCAAAAGATCAAAAATCCAAGAACATTCATTGAAAATAAATCCCAGTTCAAATCACTCATGATGGCAGACCTAGAAGGCAACAGCAATATGATACTGCTAGTTTACACTAAAACCAGTACGAACAACACTAGCATTACTTTATCAGACTATAGATCCAAATGCAGAGTAAAAAGAAAAACCAGCATTGTGAAGAAAAATCATAAGCAAGGACTGTGAAAACACAAAATGGATTGCATACTTGGGTCTGAGTTGATAAGTACAGCGGTTCCATCAAAGTTGCAGCTACCTCCACTGTGCTTCGTCTTCTGCCAGTAACTATTGAAAGCATAGGAAGCATGGGCCACAACATTATCAGGGTAATAACAGCTCCCATTTGGCCTGATCTCCTCACAGTCAGCACCACCATCCCCACAAGCATAGTCCATCGCCTCCTGCAGCGTCTCCGCCGGCACTGTAGGCTTTGCCACACACCACAAGCCCCCCTTCTGCTCCTCCCCTGACCCCGGCGCAGAGGCCGCCGGCGCCGCCAAGCACGGCGGCGGAGGGACCGGAACGAATCAGGTGGGTTGGCAGGGATCACTGGTGGCGAGGCCTCAGGTGCGAAAGAGAAAGAGGCATCAGGAGGCGGTGGCACAAGTTGGACAGATGGGTACCTTGGGACTTTAGCTAAATGAGAAGGGACTTGAAGACCCAACGTTTTCGCCACCTCTGCGGACAGAGGAGAAGTCAAAGAAGAGAGCTTTCTCACCACTCTGATGTCTCTAAGCCTGGAAAGACCCAACCTCTCCAAAGCCTCTCTGTGAGCAGAGAACACCAAGTTGGTTCTTTTGGAAGAATGGTCTATGGTGTAGGCTGAGCTAGTCTCTTGGAGGAAGCTCGCCAAAGGTTGGAGTGTGTTATGAGCTATATCACCTCGAAATATAGAGTAAGAGGAGGGGGAGTGCAAGCAATCAGAGGAGAAGGCAGCGGAGACTTTGATCTCTTTCACCATACCCCATCTCACAAGAGAGTAGTGAAGGTTCTTCACAGAGGGCAGGACCAAGCCCCAGAGGTGCTCCTGCCCTCTGTTGCAAAGGACTCCTTTTCCTACCACTATAGTGGTGATATTGGTGGAAGGGAAGTGAGCCAAGACATGGGATTTTAGCCACCTTCTGCTGCTAATACACTGGCAGACACCACAGAGAGGTCAACTTCACCCACTGTAACTCCAATGGATGGCTTGCTTGGGGTGCGGTGGAGTAACTGAAGGCTTAGTTGGCTAGGTTCATGGAGGTGTACCAGCTCAATGGCTTCTTGACCTGCAACTGAAACAGAGTAGCCACTCAACAGCCACTAGAGTGAGTGATAGAGAGAGAACGAAGAAGTACACAAAGGGAGAAAAACACAGATAGTGTCCATGTTTTACCAGTAAGACCCAGGAGAGGGAGAAGGGAGAGGAGAAGGAAGAAGCCCACCATCTTCTTCTTTATTCTTGTTGTGAGGATTAGAAGGGAGAGATGGGGAGGGATAAACGCTGCTTAAACCCTTGGGAGGGATAGAGAGGAGGGAGTGGTTGGGCGTGTATAAGGAAAAGAGGAGGTGGTTTTGTCAAAGGTGGAATCAGTAGGGTTTGAAATGGAGGCCATGGCCAAGGCTAAGGTGGTGAGCTTTAAGGCTGTCTTCAGTCCTCATAAGGCATTGGTAAGTGTGCCTCTGAGGCCAAGGACGAAACGCGTGGGAAGTGTGCCCCTCACGGCCAAAAACAAAGGACGAGAAAAGAGTTCCTTGCCTATTGCTGCATGGCCAATGCTGAAATTATGACTGGCCCCTGCTTTAAAATTTCATAGAGCTTGGTGTACTAAGACAAACTGGTTGGCTATAGATCATCTATATATATTTATATATAGATCCATCTCTCTACTGTTCTCATCTAAACACGCTTAATTAAAAAATTTGGTAGAATCTGGTGCATTGGTGCGCTGGTGCTGATAATTTTTTTCTCAATCATTTATCAGAAACTGCAGCTAATTGAATAAAAGCATAACAAAAAAATGTTAAAGCACCACTCTTGCATTCCTCACAACGGATACGTCAGTCAACTAAGTTCTAAAATCATGTTTTAGAATGGAATGGTCAGATCCCGACCAATGCTCCTCTATGTCTTATTTATAATGTCAATACTTTATTGCTGCATAAAGATCAAGGAATGTATAGGAGAATGGGTGGCAATACGTTAATAGAAGCTCAACTGAATCCTACAGTGTTTTTCAGAAATCTTACTTTCTAATTTGTGATAGACTATATCTTGATTAGTTTGAGCTAAAATAATTGGTCATAAACCGCAAATTGGAAAAGATCTAAACTGAAATAGAACTACAAAATATTGTATATAAACGAATTTAGCCTTTAATTGGCAATATTACGGGCATTTTCAAGAGTATTAATGGTCTTCTGAGAACAAGGAGCACATTTAACACGCAAACTACCATCCCCAAGTGCAATCAAATGATTTAGTTTGTGAGACACGACATGCATTGCAGTTATAAGCAAAGCAACAGAGCTAGTTTTGCAGGTAATCAGACGTAGTGAAGATACCAGTGAAACAGGCTTTGCAAGGGGTAATAAAGACAGCATCTTAATTTGTCCTCGGGCACCGAGACATGAAGCTGGGGCTCACGGGAATGCCCGGCACAGGAAGTCGGCATCGCAACGATTACGCTTTCTGACCGCCGTTCCATGTCGCTCAGGCTTTTTACTAAGAAAACGCACCTCACGTACACAGAAGTAGAGAAAAAACAAAAACACAGATTTTTAAAATCTTTTTAATGACGTGATGATATTTATTAAATAATCCAAAATTTATATAATAAATAATTCTAACAAATATTTTTTACAGTTTCTCCATTTTCATCTATGTTAGACGTTTCTGATTGGACTATGCCATCACATATCAGATCCACACTCTTTCGACTTGAAAGTAAAGAAGAGACTTTTGATTCTTCAGAACGCATGATTTACATTATAAAGAGCCGTGGATGAGCCCCGAGAGGATGAAAAGAGACAGAATAATATTCATTGAGATTTATTTTATATCCAGGCCCACTTAAGTATCCAACTAATATTTTTCTATATCAATATTATAAAAAATAATATTGATAGAAATAGATAAATATTTAATTCATATTCAAATATTCAATTTTATTTATAATTTTATTAATTTAATATAATATTTAAGAATTTTTAAAATAATAAATGATCATATTAATTTGGTATTAGTTTATTTATTTTATAGGTAATTTTTTTTTAATAATATTTTAATTTATGATCATAAAATTTAATCATGCAGTCTATATCTATATTTATATTTATATTTTTGATATATATGGTTATAAATTTTTGTATGTGTACGTGTAGCTGTGAAGTATGAACGGAGGTACGTTAAGGGAGGGGGAAGCGGACTCAAACCAGTTGCCATCTAACGGTCAAACGACCGTTTATTGCATGATAATGAACGGTTGGCCGATGCAGCTACTCACTACCCCGTTTGTGCTGTTTTGGGGCCCGTCATACCTGGCCGCTTAAGACCTACACAAAGAAGGGAATCCGATGGTGTGCAGGATTGCAGCAATAATGTCACGGGGGGCCTACAAGCTCTATCATGCATGCAATTGATTGTTGAACTACGGCCTATTCTCCCGCCAAAAGAAATGATGGCCTGTTCTAACCTAACCAAAGCTGGCCACAAATGGTTCAAGTTTTAATATAAATGTTAGAACCATTTATAATTTAAACCCTGAAAGTGTAAACAAGGAGATAATTTAAACCCGCTCAACTATTCTCAGAAAGTAAAACTCGTCTCTAAAAATCTTTTGTAGAGTTGACCATATCCACGATCTTCACATCCTCTAAAAGCAATTACTACCTTTAAAACATATGTAGCTAACATTATAACCATAATAAATAAAAATAAAAAATTATATGATTTGAAGTTACAGGCTCTATTGTTAGAATCGTGCGATTCTTGAGTCGACTCTTATGATTCAAGATGAGTCAAAATTTGATCGAGTCGAACTATAATGGCATATCAAAATATGGAAGAATCGATTAATCATTGGCTGAATGGTGCGAATCATTGGATCGTCCGATACTTTCGAGTTGGAAATGGTAAGTTTCAAGATCTTACCGTTCATTATTTTTGAAAGTTGAAAAATTCATATTTTTACAAATGCAACTTTTAAAATGATTCGCAGAAAGAAATCGAACCGATTTCAAGTCTTTTCAACTTTTATTTCTCCTTCTCTCTCCTATATTCTTCAATTTCTCTCTCTATTAGTGTGTGTGATTGTTTCTCCAAGCTTTAAAGGCTTCGATGATAAAGAAAGATATCTTCCTTTCATGCCCGTCCCCCATTGCTCTCTATCTCTCTTCCTTATTCCTCTTCCCCAAGAGAAAGCTTGGAGGCCTCTGATAGTCTGTTCTTTCACCATCACACACTCTCTTTTTTTCCCTTTTAAGGAAGCTTCGAAGCCTCTGTTTCATCGACTTCTCTCTCTCTTCGATTAAGAGAGATGAGTGGACTATGGAGTATTAAATGGTAAAGGCCGAAGCATAAGCCATTTAACTGTACTCTTTAGATCCCTATTTCTTCTATAATTAGGTTTCCTTGATTTTTTTTCTTTTTTTTAATAATTTTATTTTTTAAACAGGGGTTGGCTAACAACTGTTACACACTTCACTTCATAGTATAAGTGTACTCTCTTTTTTATTGAATTATACCATCTAGGAGAAAAATCAAGGTTGTGGATCCAACATAGGATCATTACAAAAAATTTGATGATGGTAAAGTGGGTGATGGAAATCGATTATATCTTGTATATAATTATTGTAAGAAATATTTTGGAGAGGGGTTAATAGAATGAAAAATCATCTTGTGGGTGCACATAATAATATTTCTCTTTGTGCTCAAGTTTTCAAAGAAATTCAATTTTTTTAAAATATGCTAGGTGAAAAAGAAATTGAGAAAAATTTTAGTAATGATGTTGAGTGTTTTGAAGTAGATAAGTCAAATGCAAAAATAAGGAAGGGCACTATGAATTCATTTGTGATGAAAGGAAGGAGAAATATACCTAAACAATGAACAATGAAAGAAATGGTTAAAAAGGAAATTAATGGTTAGGGATATTTATAGATTTTATACGGGCATGCATTGGTCTTCAATTTGGTCAAAAATTTTTATTTGTTCAGATGATAAAATTTGCTAGTGAGTATGGGAGGGGATTGACACTCTCCTCTGATCATGAAGCTAGAGTTACTATCTTGAAGAGAGAGGTTGAAAGTGTTAATGACAGTTTGATGAAATATAAAGATGAGTGAAAAAAAGAGATATTCAATTATGTTTGATGGTTGGACTGATAAAAAAGTTGGTCTATTACCAATTTTTTGTGGATAGTCCAGGTGGGATTATGTTTCTCAAATCATTGGATACCTTTGATGTTAATAAGGATTCAAATAAGTTGTTTGAAATGCTTGACAGTTTAGTAGAGAAGATTGAAAAGGTAGATATAGTTCAAGTGATAACAGATAGTGCTTCCACTTATGTTGGCATGGTAGACTCTTAAAGGAGAAGAGAAAGCATCTTTTTGGTCTCCATATATAGCGCATTGTTTAGATTTAATAATTAGTAATATTAAAATATTCTAATTTTTTTAATATACTTGGCAAGATAAGGCAAATTATAATTTATATTTACCATCACATTTGGGTTCTTAGTTTGTCTAGAAATATTTTAAGAATAAGGAATTGACAAAACTGGCATTTTCTAGATTTGCTGAGTCCTATCTCACTTTGAGAAGCATATTAGATAGAAAATTATTTAAGGGCTATGTTTATTTCAGACGAATGGATAAGAAGCACTCAAGCTTGTAAATTTAAAGCTAGAAAAGTTCAAAAAATTATATTGAGTGATAATAGATTTTGGAAAGATACAGAATATTATTTGAAGTGGGTCTTTTCTTTAGTAAAAGTATTGAGATTTCTTGATGGAAATGCAAAACCAGCTATGGGTTATATTTATAAAGCAATGGATAGAGCTAAGAAACAAATTGGTAAAAACTTCAATAATTTTGAAAAGAGATATGATAGGATTTGAGAGATAATTGACACCATTGGGATTTGCAACTCCATAGACCACTCTATGCTATGGCATATTATCTAAATTCAAGTAAGCCACACTTAATTTTAATTTCTATTATTTATTAATAAATTTATTATTTTAATTTATTTATTTTAACTTCTTAATTTTTATGTTTCAATATGATCCTAATTTTAATGTCGATGCAGAAGTAAAAATTAGATTGTTTAAGTCAATTGAGAGGATGTATCCAAATGTTGAGATAAGAGTCATCATTGATTCACAACTTGACAAATTTTAAAAAGTTGAAGATTGATGTGGGATGGATATGGCAATATCAATAAGAAATAAAAATAATCATATAATTATAATTAATTTATAATTTATTTTATTTGTATATTTTTATTTTAATTTATGAATTATATTTTATAAGTTTATAGAATATATAAATTTAATTTATCTTATTTATTTGTCTAGCTCTATGGTGGAAGAGTTTTAAAGAACAGTGCAAAGAACTTCAAAGGCTAGTAATTCGAGTACTAAGTCTTACGTGTAGTACCATCGGGTGTGAAAAAAATTGGAGCATACTTGAGCACATTCATTCCAAAAATAAAGCCGTTTGGAGCAATAAAGGTTGAATGTCTTAGTGTTTGTCAAGTATAATATTCAACTTGAGATGAGACAACAAAAAAGACAAGAGGAGAGACAACAAAATCTGAATCATAAATCATCCATGCCTTGACTAGAATCGCAACTTGAATCATAAGATTCAATAAGAAATTCAATTTTTTTTAATAAAATGATAGGAATTAGCATTTGTTATTGAATCTTACAATTCTAATTACAATTCCAGTCAAGGCATTGGCAATTCATAATTCAAATTTTATTGTCTCCCTTTTTACTTGTTTTTTTTTGTTGTCTCATCTCAAGTTGAATATTATACTTGACAAACATTAAGGCATTCAATTTTTGTTGCTCCAAACGGTTTCTTTTTTTGAATGAATATGTTCAAATATACTTTAATTTCTTTCATACTTAGTGCGATACTACAATAAAACTTAGTACTCGAATTGTTAGCCTTAGAAGTTTTTTGCATTGTTCTCCAAAACTCTCCCACCATAGAGCTAGATAAATAAAATAAGATAAATTAAATTTCATATATTCTATGAACTTATAAAGTATAATTTCATAAAGTTAGAAATAAAGAATTATACATATAAAAATAAATTCATAAAATTTAAATTATAATTACTCAATTATTTTTAATTTCTTATTAATATCACCATGTCCATCCCAAATAAACCCTCGACTTTCTTGAATTTGTCAAGTTGCAAATCAATATGACTTTTGTCTCAACATCTAGATGCATCCTCTCAATTGTCTTGAATGATTCAATTTTTACTTCAGCATCGGTATTAAAATTAGGATCATATTAAAAATATAAAAATTAAAAAGCCAAAATAAATTAAATTTAAAAATAATAAATTTATTAATGAAATAATAAAAAATTAAAATTAAGTATGACTTACTTGAGATTAAGATAATATGCTCTGCATGGGGTGGTCTATGGAGTTGCAAATCACGATGGATGTTCATTATCTCCCAAATCCTATCATACTTTTTTTTAATATTATTGAAATTTTTGTCAATTTATTCCTTTGCTATATCCATTACTTTATAAATATAACCCATAGCTGATTTTGTATCTCCATTAGTAAGTCTCAACATTTTTACCAAAGAAAGGATTCACTTCAAACAATATTTTGTAGTTTTCAAAATTTTTTATCACTCAATATAATTTTTTGAACTTTTCTAGCTTCCAATTTACATGCATGAGTGCTTCTTGCCCATTCTTCTGAAGCAAATATAGCCCTTAAACCAATCTTCCTATCTAATATATTTCTTGAAGTGAGATAGGATGTGGCAAATGTAATAACCACCGGTTTTGTCAATTTCTTGTTCTTAGAATATTTTCTAAACAAACTAAAAACCCAAGTATTGTATAAATATAAACTATAATTGTTTTGCCTTACCAAGTGTATTAAAAAAAATCAGAATATTTCTAATGTCATTAAGTATTAAATCTAAATAATGGGCTATACATCGAGATCAAAAAAGATGCTTTCTCTTTTTCTCTAAGAGTCTATCCATGCCAACATAAGCAGAGGCACTATTTATTATCACTTGAACTATATTTCCTTCCCAATCTCTTCTACTAAGCTGTCAAGCAATTCAAACAACTTATTTAAATCCTTATTAACATTTGAGGTATCTAATAATTTGAGAAACATAGTCTCACTTGGACTATTCACAAGAAAATTAGTAATAGATTGACTTTTTTCATCAGTCCAACCATCGACATAATTGAATATCCTTTTTTTTACTCATCTTTATATTTTATCAAACTTTCATTAATACTTTCAATCTCTTTCTTCAAGATAGTAACTCTAGCTTCATGATAAGAGAGGAGTGTCAATCCCCTCCTATATTCACCAACAGATTTTATTATTTGAGCAAGTAAAGTACTTTTGACCAAATTGAAGGCTAATGCATGTCTGTATAAAAATCTACAAATGAATATCCCTAACCATTGGTTCTCTTTTTAACCATTTCTTTCATTGTCCATTGTTTAGGTACATTTCTCCTTCCTTTCATCACAAATGAATTCATAGTGCCCTTTCTTATTTTTGCATTTGCCTCATCTACTTCAAAACACTCAATATCATCACTAAAATTTTCTCAATTTCTTTCTCCCCTAACAATTTTAAAAAAATTTTGAATTTTTTTGGAAACTGGAGCACAAAGAGAAACATTATTATATGTACTTGCAAAATGATTTTTTATTCTATTAATTTTTTAAAAAAATTCTTCTTACAATAGCTGTATAGAAGATGTAATCAATTTCCATCGCCTCCTTTACCATCACCAAATTTTTTGCAATGATCCTAAGTTGAATCCACAACCTTGGTTTTTCTCCTAGATGATATTATTCAATAAAAAAGAGAGTACACTTATACTGTGAAGTGTGTAACAGTTGTTAGCCAATCCCTGTTTAAAAAATAAGAACTGTTAAAAAAGAAAAAAGAAAAGAAATCAAGAAAACCCAACTAGAAGAAACAAGGATCCAAATAGTACCGAATAAGTGGCTTGTGCTTCAACTTTTGCGATTTAACACTTCACAGTCCACTCGTCTCTCTCAGTTGAAGAGAGAGAAGTTGACGAGACAGGGGCTTCGAAGCTTCCTTAAAAGGGGAAGAGAGAGAGAGAGAGTGCGACGGCAAAGGAAACAGGCTACCCGAGGCTTTAAAGCTTCCTCTTGGGGAAGAAGAATGAGGAAGAGAGATAGAGAGCAATGGAGGACTCGCATGAAGAAAAAAGATGTCTTCCTCTTGTCATCAAAGCCTTCGAAGCTCGGAGAAACAGTCGCATGCACCAATAGAGAGAGAAATTGAAGAATAGAGGAGAGAGAAAGAGAAATAGAAGTTGAAAAGGCTTTCGTTGATTTGATTTCCTTCTGCGAAGTATTTTGAAAGCCGAATTTGCAAACATTTGAACTATTCAACTTCTAAAAATAACGGACAACAAGATCTAGAAAGTTACCATTTCCAATGTGCTATTGCAGTTCAACTCAACGAAGCCTTGACTCATCTAGAATCATAAAAGCCGGCTCGTGACTCATACAATTCTAACAACAGAGCCTGTAACTTCAAACCATACAATTTCTTACTTTTGTTTATTATGATTATGATGTTAGCTACATATGTTTTAAAGGCACTAATTGCTTCTGGAGGATGCGAAGATCATGGATATGGTCAACTCCATATAGATTTTTTAGAGGCAAGTTTTACATTCTGAGAATAGTTGAGCAGGTTTAAATTATCTCCTAGTTCTACACTTTCAGAGTTTTGAGCAGGAATTTGATTTTGTGTTCAGGTAATGGACTTCACAGATGACGCATTGTGACACTAGATGCTTTTGCTGATGCACACAAACCCGCATCTTTGTACTTCTGTGTCCCATTTGAAATGAGGTAAACATGACTTTCAAATGTTGGGCAGCTGTTTAGGCATGTAGCTTGGTAGTTCTTAATGGTACCCGTGCACATCCAGTTGATCCCGATATTTCATAGCTTTTTGCAATCCATTTGGCTTGCAGTTATGAAAATGAGGAGCTACTGAGTACGCTGGCAAGAGTACATGATTCCTTGCTGCCAACTTTACATCAAGGATTTAATTTGTTTCTAGTTCTATGCCTGACATGAAACAAAATTATCAGGTGGCATGCTTCAGGATATTGTTCTCAGTTTGAAAATGTTGTCAGTGAGAATAGTCAAGTTTGGTTGGAAATTGCTGGACTTCTGCTATTTAAATAATCAACTCTCTGATTATGGCCTCCTTCAAACTGCTACCAAGATTTTTCCGGCCAAAGTCGAGGATCTGCCGTGACAGGAGACATTTTAGTTCAAACATTGAGAGAGATAAATGGAGAAGTTTTGCATCCTTTTGGAAAACATGTTACCGGAACTTTTCTTCAGAATCTTGAAAAGGACTTCAAGATACTGGACGTTATTCAAAGCCTTTTCAATAATGGTAAATTTCTTTTTACACATGTGTTCTTAAATTTCAGTTCTTTTTAACACAGCTTGATTTAGGGATGCCTTGGTTCTCTAGTAATCTTACAAAAAAGGAAAAAGGCTTATTATCTGTTAAGATCTGTATTTTTCATTCTGAAGATAACATCTGAGATAGGGTCACTTTACTGGCATTAGCCATGGTAAATATATGTGGGCACAGACATTTGGATGTACAGTTGGAGATGCCCATGGTGAATATTTGTGATGTTAAATAAAAACCTTGACCATGATGAAATTTGTGTCATTCTGGAGTCCAGATGCTTTGGAATGCTTAACATTTGCAGAGCAAGGATTATAACTTCGAGTTTGGTGGAGACAAGAGTTACATGGGCTTATTTTTTCAGAGGAACTTGTGAGATTATGTATGATCTTGTTTTAAATGATCAGAGCTTTGATTTAATAGATTGGTGAATGAAAGGGGCATGACTTAGAGTTTAATTGTCATTATGATTGGAATATCGAGCTTAGCTTATGGTTGGGTGTCACATTAATGACCTCCCTTTCCTTGTTCTTGTATTACTCAGTTTTTAGAACAATGGGAAGTGGAGTCATAAGAAGTGGGGGGAAAAAGCAGCTTAGTGCATCTCTGGCTGGAAGAAATCCCATTCATGGACCTTTTTGTAATTTAGGATCATGAATTGTCATGATATTCTGTATGTCCCAAGCTTTTTCTACAAGCCTGAGTTTGTCAATGTGGAATATCATCTTAATTTCTTCTTTGGAATAAATAAAACATGTGCAATTCATTCTGAAGTGAAATTCATAGAGCATGATTCTGTGAATCCACTTGATGGACAATATACAATACAGTGCTTAGAAGTTGGGCAAAGTGTTTAATCTATGACGACTTAAATTTCTATGGACAGATTTCAAGTAAAGGCGACACAATGGATGGGACAAAATTTTCAACTTATTCTTTTTTTTATTCCTTATCTGCTATTATTTCTAAAAAGCTTATATTAACATTGGGTCTACAGTGTGATTATGGTATGTTAAAAGTTTCCTGTAACTTTCTTCTCTTCTATGTTTACAGGATGGATTTTTATGGATGGGGATCAATTTCAATACATATTGCAAATTTCAACACCACCTACCACAGATTCCTGGATTAAAGAACCTGAGATCCCCATCTCTTCACAAAATGCTTAAGCACAGATGGATGAAGAGGCTGCAATCCTTGAGTCTAAAATTAGTCATATAAAGGACCTTTTCCTTATCATGGGAAAGGTTTCTTCAGCTTGCCTTGAAGTCTATAACCATGACCCTGAAGAAGTTATTCAGAGGATATTAGAAGGAACTCTTAGTGAAGATCTTTTGTCTTTGGATACTTCATTAGAGCAAATTCCACAGCCAAAGTCAGCAGCAGTGAACAGGTGTGATAAAGGGAATGGGTGCTGCTAGAATCTCCAGCTCATCATTCTGTATCTCCTGCCAAAGCGGATATCAAGATGCCAGTGAAAAATGAAAATGAGTCTTCTTCTGTTTCATCATATGGGTGGTGTACAAGGAAGTCTAATAATGATGTGCCTGACTCTGCAGTATTGGACTCAATAACAGCTAATGATGCAGTTAGGTCTGCTGTCCTGGAAGCAGAGTATGAATATGAAGATGAGTATGATAATTCATTTGATGATCTACTTTTGAGTGTTGTCGAATCCGGATATGAAGAGGCACCAGAAAAGTCCTCAGGATCAGAGATCGAGACTTCATCGGGTGGTTCTAGTTCAAGATGGGGTTCACAGAAGAAGCCACAATTTTATGTTCATCGATCTTATGTTAATTAGAAAGAAAACGAAATGAAATTTTCACATTATCATCTTCAGGAAGCATATAATGTGAATTGATCTTATATAATAACCATTCCAAGATATTTTTGTGGATTTCCATAGGCATCAAAAATAATGTGCTGAGATCAATATGTTTCTGGATGGATGAGGTCTTGTGGTCCCATGGAGTTCAGTGATATGCAAATGTTTACATATAATTACTCATGTTTATTTGAGAAAGATTTCAAATATTCAAACTGTTTGATTAATTTATATATTATTCTTAACATCTTTTCTGTGTCTGTAGTTTGTTTGTTTTTAGGACATCATTTCACTTAGTGACTCTTGTTAATAAATTGATACAAAAACTCCAAGAGTTCATTGTTGTCTTTGCAATTCAATTAGATTCAAGCACTTTACTGTTGATTGTTTAGGATACATCTGATGTGGATGGTTATATTCTCCCCGAGCTGGATAGTGGCATTTCACTGTGCCCAGTAACAGATGGATGTACAGCTGCATGGCACTTTGTGCTGAAGCCTTCTGTCCAGATGCAGTGGGATTCCATACCACTTTTCTCATAAAATCTATAATTCAGGTTCTAATGATTCTCAAGTTGGAGTATGGGGCAGGGTGGAATAAATTCTTATAGAAAGTCTTAAAAGATTGCATGAGGAGGTATTATCTAAACCTAAATCTAGGCAAAATCTCTGAAGAACTAAGAATATGTGCCAACCTTTGCAGAAACATCACAAAATCTTGAGTTGCTCAAAACAAAGTGTAGATGAGGGAGAAATGTTTATTTTACTTTTCAAGCAAATCCTTTTTTTTTTTTTTGTACTCCGTTAGTGCAAAGATGCATGCATTCTGCTTGCAAAGGCTTGTTTAGTCTCTAAGACTTTCTTATCCGACCCCAGAGGGTTGGTTGGTTGCTCTGAATTATTTTAGGTTTTTTTTTGCTCAGAGATTGAGCTCTTAGATTGTTTTATCAATGTTGGGTTAAGACCATGCCTAGATGGATTAAAGAATAATCCCAAAGTTGTTCCTCATTGAGATTTGGTCCTTTGGATTGTTGGTGAGTTTTCACTTTCTGTTGCAAGAATCATCAAGTGAATGATGAAATGCTTTCATGCCTTTGAATCAACACAAGTTGAGGTGCCCATTCCTTGTCCGAATAAGGATGAGATATTGCTGGTAATGATTGCATCTCTA
>KE504891.1:786134-813629 GCA_000441515.1 Elaeis oleifera | reverse complement strand
ATTTAGGGAAACAGCTAGGATGTTTTTTTTTTTTAATGTTACATTAATTGGAAAACACTACTCCAACCAAATACGTTTATTATTTTTTTAAAAAAATAAAAATCAAAAACCATGATGATACCAAACACCACCTAAGTTATTGACCTCTAGTGTCAGCTTTTGAGCTAGAAGGCTAAACAGAAGACTAGCATGGAATGTCAGGAGAGTGGTAGTTTTGTGTATCTAGGACTGTTGCGACCTGACATTGCATGGCTACTCTAATATCTTCATGCAATGTTTTCTGAGGTTTTTGGGTGAAATGACTAGAATGAAAGATGAAATAACATTGTTCTTGATTAGATTCCTTCTTTAAATGTACAAGAGCTATTTTCTCTTTATCACATCATCTGTTAGAACAGAACTGACAACAATAATGCATGAAACCTTCTATTAGTAGATGGACAAAAGTAACCTGGGTGGTTGCGTACTCTGTCAACATTTAGTTGAATTGGTTGATCATCAGTTCTCAGATTGTCCCTTCTTCTTCTATGCTATTTGGAAATCCATTTGCCTTTTGCTAGGTGTTCTGCCCTCCCACAGCTCCTTTGAAGGCCTTTGCATGGACTGAAGATTCAGAAACTTCAGAAAAAATGCTCTACAATCTGTTCTAATGCTAATAGCCGCCGTCTCTTAGTCATGCTGGCTTGAGAGAAACTCAAGGATATTCCTTCTCAAGAGTGGCATAGTGAAATCGGTTGGGCGTAAGGCTCTGCAACTGTTCTCTGACTGGTCCATGCTCTGTTCAGATAGGTGCATTTCGGAGCATTCTAGCATTCTTTATAAAATCAACGGAATAGACAACCTTTTAGATGCCTGAATTGTAGATTCTGTTCCCTGTTAGCAGGCTGCAACCTTGCTCGGGCCTGTTCTTTCAGAAATTCCCTGTAATACCTGTGCCACTGTATCTGTTACCCATTGTTTGTGTTTTCTGCTCACTTTGGCACAATCTTTTAGCAGTCCTCCTGTGTACTCAGTTTTAATTCTGCATTAATAATTGGTAGGTGACTGATTTTCAACCTCCGAATTCATCAAAAAAAAAGTAAGCATGGTTTGTAGAAGCCTCCTCTATAAAATCTTGACAGACAAAAGGATATTCGTACATGCGCCTAAATGCTTTATTTCTGTATTGGCAGTTGGGGACTGCCTAGAAAAGCTACCTGCCTCCGTATGAGTTAAAATCTTGCTTGGCAATTAATGCCAAGCTGAAATCTAGTTAGATCAAACATAGATCAGTCAAGATGCAATGAACCAAATATATCAAGTCAATCCATTTGATCCACTTTTACTACTTATGGTTTGTTTATGTTCTGTAAACTTAATGCTGGTCAATACCAAAGAAATCTCTAGGATCCTATAAATGTACTAGCTTTTTCCTTGATCTCCATTCTGATTCATAAGCTTCTCTTTTAACACCAATATGTGGTACTGCAAGATTAAAGATTTTGAAGCAAAGTATTACAGATAACTATCTGCACCACACCTGTCAGCTCTCAAATTCAAAAAGCTCAGGCAGTTCATTCTTAGTTCCTTTTCAGGACACACCAAGTAGAAAAGAATTACATGAATAGGAAAAAAAATTGTAACTATAACTTTTACAGGGTAGACTGCTCATGCTTCCTATTCTCCATGCAAATTTTATGTTTCCTGGATACTCTCCCCTTATGCTATACCTCAGATCTGTGATGAACAAATGTATGATATTGCCTTCCACTACCGTGGAATTGCTTATTATTTTCCTTTTGTACAGATATGAACCTGCCAATTTCAAAACTTGATTTGTTTTTCCTCACATCCAGTTAAATCATCTTCTTCAAAGGCATGCAACCACCTTCTTCAAAAATTTGATTTGTGTGGTCTAGTTGTATTCCTCATTTGTTCTAGGATGATGAACTATCATCATCTGAATTTTCATCTCGCCGGGCTTCATACCTACGAAGAACCGGCAGAGAAGCATTTGCAGAGATGCGGAAAGATCGGGCAGATCCCATCATTGTCCTCTCATGCATTCGACCCACTTCCTTGCAGACGCTATCTAGTACTGAAAGGAAGTCTCTCACAACCATGAATATCCTAAGAGGGTGGGCTTCCTCCTTTGCTGCATCCCCATGGAAGTACTCAGTAATCTCTTTTACTAGGCCTAATGCCCGCTTCTCCTCAGCCTTAACCCATTCAATCTCCTCTTCTGCTTCCTTAAGAAACACCTTCATTGTCTCAAAAACTTCTTACCTTGGGTGCATGACCTCTCGAGCTGCAAGACTGACCTTATCTTCTCAAGCCCCTTCTCTAGCTTCGAGACGTAACTGCTCAGGACATCCGAGTCCATCCCCGCTGCCTTCTTAACATTCCCAAGCTCATTGCTCAGCCCAGCAACCACTTTCAAGCCTTGTTTCTTGAATTGCTCCTCCCTGGCATTGTTAGGAGGATTTTCCACTGCTGGTTCTGAACCTGATCCTTCTGACCGGATGATCTCTTGGACAACAAAATGGAGTAGTGTTGTCTTCCCATCTGTCCCTTTCACATCTGCAAGCTTTAGAAGAGTATCAAGCTTAAAGGCTGTTGCATCACCTCGGTTGGTTCCCACATTCATCCGGTTCCGGTCCTCAATACAGCTTCCAGGAGCTTTAAGAATAGCCTACTGCTTTTTAGATCTTCACAGGCTGCCTGAAGCATGTTTGAGAAAATTTTAGTTGACTGATGCATGGAGTAGTATGCCTTCTTCTTTTCTTTTGTGAAGAAAGCTAATAAGATTACAATTGCAAGTGTACAAATTTATATTCAGAAAAGCTCTGATCTTGTTGCTTATAAACCTCTGAACTAGCAATATGATTAGATTTTGATCTGTTTTCTCAAACATGATTCATGCTGTCCTATGTGATGTAGTTCATATAGCTATCCTACACTCAAAATACATTAAGGTATATGATGCACCATCTACTTGTTTAATTAGAGGTGATGAATGTTGATAACAAGACTATGCATGTGGACAGTTAATTGGAAGAGGTTTTATGTCATATTGCCTGCTATGTTTTAACCTCGAATTAACTTGTAAACACACTCTAGTGGGAAGAATGGTGCAGCATTAAGGAATTCTTTTTACCTCTAGAGTTTCAAAAGATTTCCTCAGGTAATTGACTTCTGTCTCAAAATTGGCCCTGTATAGCATTGCATCAACTCTTTTGAAGGCAAAAGGTATATCTAGCACTGCCTTTAGAAAGCGCTCTGCTGAACCAAGTTTTGATATGTCACCATTGTAGTCTCGGAGTTTTAGTTCTTCCTCCTTTGTGGGAGCCATCTTGACCAAAGTCTCCAAAAGCTCAGCACCTAAGCATTCAGGATTACCTGTAAGAGGTAACAATTAGAATTACTCTACCACTGATATATGGATTCTTGTGTGATTTATAAATGACAATTGCAGAATATCACACTAGGACAAACAGTTTGCAAACAGAGATATGACCAACATTGTTTACAAAGGTAGTAGTCTATTGCTTCTTGTCTAAATTTTAAAAACAGTAATGCTAGATAATTTACAAGAATAGATACTAATGATGATCATTACAATGTGAGAATCATCTTCATGAAGAACAGATACTAGATAATCATCAATGTAGCCTTGATTAAGAATTGCCTGAATTTCATTATTGTCCACTGGCCAGTGTCTGGAAAATTCTTTCAATACTACTGTTTTTTTTTATCATAGCAATACCTAGAATTTGAACACTGAACCTCCGGAAGGGAAAGCCCTTGGAAGTGAGGTACCATGAAACCATGCTGATAGTTGTTGGCGTCTATGATGGTTGGTTTTCAAGGGAATTAAGGGTTCAGTCATCCATTGGATAAGAAATCTCCAAGGCATCCTTCACGACGACATTTCAATGGATCCCATGTTGGCTTCCTTTCGTAGTAATATAAGACTATATATGAATGTGAACTTGATAATGCATTACCATTATATCAAATACTAACATCTAACTTATAACTAAGTATGAAATAAATCACAAGTAGGTATTCATCTACTGCAAGAACCACATTTTGTGCTTTAAAAGATCTCTCAAAGACCCAAACAAGTCCCTAATATCTAGAGAAAGCTACCTTTCTCTTGGTTCTTATATTTATCCCAATGGTGACCAGTATTAAGATGGAAGGAAATATCATTTTATCAAGGTGGAGATTAGATTTGGAAAAATAAAATAAGCATGATAAATCTAGGATCTCTGAACCATGAGAAATTAGTATATCTGATATTTTAAGATGCAGCTGCAGTATGCAAGAGGTCAAGGGATTGTATAGTGCATACGCACTATGCATGCTGCATATGCAGGAGCATGTACTGTTACCATTGTTAACTATTTAAATAATAAAATATATTAGACACAACAAAAGCAACAATAATGTTAATACTATTTTTTTGCTAAATAATCATAAGAACTAATAATTATGACGCTGTTTAGCATTTAATATCTAATATATAAGATAATTGGCATAACTATATAATTAATGTCCACATCAGGCCCGTCTAACTATCAACTTGAACCTACATCATCCGCATAGGCCCATATGAGAGTTTTTGTTTGCATCTGGCCCTAAAGTGCTAAACAGACTACACATACTGTTGCATCAAGCTTAGTGGACTACCTTTTCATCCTATATGCAGTATGACTGTATATATTGACTGCATATAAGCAATGCAGCACAATCAATTGACCATATATGTGGGTGCATTTGCTTCCTCATATACAGCATTTTAATATCACATGATTTGAAAAAAAAACATAATTAATGACCATTTTACAAATACAAATGCATTACTAGATTTCATTTTCTTTCTTAAAAAATTCTTCCTATCTTTGCCACTCTCTCTCTTTGTATATGTAAGAAACCACAATTCCCATCTAGGTGGCATTTTATGAGATCAAGGTTCAAAACTATACAAAGGTGTAAGGGTTATGTAGTAGTACAATAACATAACATGGTATACCCATTATCTATTAACAATTTGCTGAGATGGGATAATGTGACATGGTATACAAGACAATAGATATCATTATACATTGGTTTTTAAATCTAAAACAATATTAAAGACCCCACATGGAATAGATTGCATTGAAAGCCAGGTGAAATCCGCTTTGATGATGGGCACCATAAAGAAGCATCACCAATTCTGACCTATGATAGAGGCAATGAAGAAGATATGTTCCTTGTTCAGAAGGTGTCCTTCTAGCAACTTGTCTGGGACATGGAGGAAAACATGAGCATACTTTGCTTTCAGGACTCCACTTTTGCTGCCCACCTTGAGGAAGCAAAGACCTATCTCATGGGCCTTTTGCAGGAACCTCTATGCCTTCTGCTAAGTGTGCCACCATAAAGACCAATGAGATCCAACTAATCCATTATATATGGGCGAGTGCATATGCAACCATTGTTCCCATTCAGGATGGCATTTAATGAGATCAAGGTTTGAAACAAGGTTCATCATACCAGTACATACCATTCCATACCGGATGTACCAAACAATACCAGCACTAAACTGAGACTCGATATGGGGGCCTAGAGAGTTTTGTATACCTGGAACCAACCCCAGTACAGGGCATACCAACACTATACCAGTATGGTACCAGTATAAGATCCGATACTGAAACAATAAAGCTTGGCTTGAAATATGATATATAAGTTCGTAAGGGTTATGTTTCAATACAATACATAATATGGTACACCCATTATCCACATGTTTTGCTAAGATGGGACAATGTGGCATGGGATATACCATAGTACATACCATTATACAATTGATTTTTCAAACATGGGCTAGATTAAAGACCCTATTTGGAAAAGAAAGCATTGAAGGTGGGGCAGAAATCAGTTCTGATGCCGGGCATCACAGAGAAGCATACTAGTTACGACATAGGAAACAGGTAATGAAAGAGATATGCTCGTCATCAAAAGTTGCCCTTCCAATAACTGGTCTGAGAGATGGCACAAACTTTGCTTCCAGGACTGCACTTTTGTGGTCCTCATGAGGAAGTCATTGGCCTCTTTGCAAGAACCTCTGTGCTTTATGCTAAGTACACCGCCATCAAGTCCAATCACATCCAACTAATCCATTTTATTCACAGTAAATCATGGAGATTGCTGACTCTATATTCCTTACTTGATCCATGCCTCTTTGGTCAAAGGGGAACTGGAACAAGAAAGAAACTCCTAAAATGATCTAATGGAGTTTAGAAATATCGGCAAGGTTTGCCATCTCGGTACTGAAACTTGTATGGGTTCCATCCTTTGACAATGTGGGTATGTGGTAAGGACTGATACGACGTACTGGTATGGTAAGGTATGCCCCATATCGGATGGTACAGGATGGTGCAGCAAATACTGAATATTAGCTAATGTATTCATATTGTAATAGCTAGTATTTAGGATCTATTGGTCTATACCAGCTCAAATGATATATATCAATGTTTTGTAGATTTTGGATTAGTAACTGTTCGCTATTGATACGCATAAATATCTTGGCCGAGATCTTGGTTGAGATGAAACCTTAAGTTTTAGGAAATACTTCTCCAAGGATAAATTTATCATCCAAATATGCTTAAAAATGAGATACTCGTAATGTCACCATATACCAATATAATGAAGAAACGTAGCATCCATAGCAAGTTTTGGTTAGTTTGCAAAATGTGGTCGAAACCTACAAAAACATAACTAGTTAGTTGCAGCCTAAATTTACCAAAGCTGAGTTAGTTGATTTGTTTCAACTAGATTGCAGTCAAAAAGTCAAACCTTGTCTCAGGCTTGATTTCATAGATCACCTTCCTTTGAAGGTGCATATCATTAAGACATTTGGGTTTCAATGCATAGCTCAAACAATTATGTAAATTTATAACATATTGATAATACAACATCTCTATGCCCCCTTCCTCTTTCACACTTATGGCGGATCAAAAATTGTGTGAATGCTAATACAATATAGAAATATCCAATTGTATTTCTCTTTATGATAAAATCATCTTGATGATATAGAGACTAGACAAGGGTCAAAATGAAAGTGGAATTGTTAAAAAGAATGCTATAATTCATAAAAGGTATGTACCTTAAGTGCCCAAAAATCATTTAGCCACAGAACAAAAATGGCAATGTTTGAAATAGCAACATAAATTGGACTATATTGTACAATATGCACAGAGGTAGTGCTTAAATGAAATGATTTGTACCATTCACATCTTAGGCTACGTACACAATATGTTGGTTAGTTCAAACCAAAGATTTAACATTATTTTTTACTGGACCATATTGTATGGTATGTACCATAGTTTGCTATACCTCTCTGTACTGGATGATACAGAGTGTATCATATCATATTGATATACCGTACAGCCCCATACCGACACTATCATACCGTACCGAACCGCATACTAGTACTATAATAGAATTTTACAGGTACAGCGTATGATACCAAAATGGCGAACCTTGGTTTGTACCATGCTGGCCAAGAATAAGCACAACACAAAAGTATGTACCTATACATTACGGATACCAGTCTGTATTGGTCTGTGCCAATGAGGGGAAGTTACCGTATTGGTACATTGTACATATCATATAATTGCATAGAAATGCCATAGAGTTATGAGCAAAATACAGAGATTTGTGCCTTTATATTGTGCATATCCCCACAGTCAATGCCAAGCTGGCATGCATTTACTTGGGATGGTATAAATCCCTACTATATTATCAGGTATATGACTGGCATAGCATGACACTGAATGTTAGAATGCCATAGTAGCCAGCAATCAGCATGAGTACTAACTCTTGGTCCAGAGTACCTTTATGCATTAAAAGTTAATGGATTTGTATGTATCATGACTCCATGCATTCAGGAGTCTGAAGGATTAAAACCATATTTGGACCATTTTGATGTCTTTAAAAAAGAATCTATTGCTTGAACTATTAGCATATAATTCGAACCAGTGGCCATCCTCTTCTCTTTATGTTCTTCATTAATCAAGGATCATGCCTTGATGACTAAATCTAGACCCCTAGCTCTGCTCAGAAGGTATCCGACACTTGCAGAACATCCGTTACATCTTTAATGACATTGTATACACAACCCATCGCCAAAATTATTCTCAGGCATCCCTGTAAGAACAAAAAAGAGATGATTTGTCATCTTTCTAGAATTTTCTCACTCAAAATAATTATCTAGGAGACAAACTAAGAGTGGAAGGTACAAGACAACCCTTAGAATTTAATGCAAGTTTTGTCTAGCTTATTCCTTTCATAGCAGCTCATAATATCTTCATAATTTAATTGGAGATGGGTACAGACTCAAATCCACGGACAAAGGTGTTCTTTGCCACTAATCAAGCAATTGCCAACTGAAAGAAATTTTAAACCCATCAACATAACATGTTTGCTGTTTATGTTTCTATTTCATTTTGACAATGTGTTTCTTATCCTAGAAATTACAGTAAGTTGTAATCAACTAAACGTAATAAGCAGCTCAAAGAATTAACAAATGAATTTATTCCCTTTTGATAGGGAAATCATTGAATTTTTTCATCTCCTTTGTTACATGATTAAATTATTTAACGGTTATATCAGTTCCTTTGACCTAGATTATGCTGCAAATCCATTACAAAATTACAGGATATCGTATTCCAGACTTGCTAAAAGGAGACGTTATGCTACGTGAGAGCATGAAAGTGTTTCTGGCTGATGATGTTCTAAAGATCATTGTGCCACTTGTACTGATAAGCAATTCTTAAGTGTAGCTTCATTATATGCAAAACCTTTATGGGTAAAATTCAGAAAAAATCCATCTGCACTCTGATATCTTTCCAAACTCAGAATAATTGATGGAGCAATTTGGAGAACCATTGAGGGAGAGCAAACAAAAGAGCAAATGTTCTTGCGAAACAATCTCATTGTTGGCACTGGTCTTTCAAAAATATTAACATTGACACCAATCTACTGATTGTAAAGACAATTTTAAAGGTAGTCAAGAAGGTATTTGCAAAGCTATCATTAATCCCCTTAAACCTCTATGAATTAACATGGGCACCAAACTATTGATTGTAAAGACAATTTTAAAGCTAGTCAAGAGGGTATTTGGAAAGCTATCATTTATAACCTCAAACATCTATGAAAGAAGCTGACTTGTTTACCTGGCCAGAGACTCTTAAACTGTAGGATGAACTGTAGTATCTTTAGGGAACAGTGAACTGATGATATCTCACAAATGGAAATGTGCCATATGAAAATGGTTTGAAGTGGTTTAAACTTTAAACATTAACATCTGGAAAGTTAGGTTGAAATTAAAAGCAGCTTTTGGCTTTCATCCATGAGTCTAGACTTTGAGAACAAGTTCTTTTTTGCATTCTCCTCAAATGGAGCAATTGAATTAACAGAAAATCCTTGCTCAGACCAATTGCCTAATCTTATTAAACAAACAAATGACTAACTTTTTCAACTATAGTGCTGTCCGAGACCTTCATGTTTCTAACTGTTGCTGGATTCTGCCCAACTTTATGCATTAGAAATCTTCTTCAATGGCCAACTACTAGCTCTAGCTTGAATGTACTAAAAGTGATATTTATGCCAAAGGAACTATATGACAAACAAATATATTCCAAGTCCCCTGGATATGAAAATAACTTCCCACCAAAGACAGTGAACATAAGATACAATTCTGAATAAAACACATCGGACAACCTATCTCCATTTATCAGTGAAGAAGAGAAAACAATTACTAATCAACATGGAAGATTAGATATAAAATTCTTCTAACCTACTTCATTTTATGAAGAAAATAATACAATCGGAAAAGCAAAGAATAGCAGTAGATGAACAGGACATTGAAGAATCAGAGCCTCACCATCTAAAAGCGCTTCAGATACCTCCTCCCGTGTCACGTTCAATGCCCTCAGAAGTATTGCTATGTTCTGCGACTTCTTTGGGTCTAACACTCTGTTCTCCTGCTTGAAGAGCGGAAGAACTGGTCTTCTGTTATTGTCTTTGGGGGTCGGAGTAGTAGCAGTATTTACAAAGAGGGTCTCAATCATATCCTCATTCAATCTGACGAAAAGAAACACAAACAGAACAGAGACCATTGAACTTGGTTACATACAAAACAATAAAAGAACATAAAATGGCATTGTTAAGGGAAAGTTGTAGTCTTTACTGGAATGTGCTTGATTTCAATTGGTCCCAGACCATGGGCCGATCCGAACTCGCCCTAACTCTGTCCCAATGCAGAGGCTTCAACCTTGGCTTCGTGTCACCCTCCATATCGTCCCCGGTTCGATCAACTGGTTGTGACGACGAGCAGCCATCTCCATTGCTAAATTTGGAAACAGGAACCGGTATGTTAATCCGAGCACCTTCGGGTGGAAGAGGCTTCAACAACCGACGCCTCTGAGATAGTTCAGCTGGCTGTGGCGCAGCAGGAGCCTCTGAAGACGGTTTGTTTCTCCCCACAGCTTGTGGAGGCGGCCGCGGTGGTGGCTGAGGGGCAATCTTTTCTGTTTTCGGAGGAGGAGGTGGCGGCGGCGGCGGTGGTGGCGGTGGAGGAGGAGGAGGTGGCGGCGGTGGCGGTGGCGGTCGTGTAATTGGTGGTATCATTTGTTTGACTTCGGATGCCGAACCACCAGAAAGCTTCCTTCTTGGCGAAGTTCTCCAGGACCGGGGAGGAGCAGAGTCCACCGTCACCACCATCACCTCTTTCCCGCCGCTGCCGACGCTCGGGAGGCTCCGCCGCGACACCGGAGAACTCGGACTCCCACTAGTCATCGACGCCACCGACCGGTGCGGCGTGTAGAACGTCTCATCGTCGGAGGACCCCACCGGCGGAGGAACCATCCCCGCCGCGACTGCGGCGGCGGCCCGGCGAGCGGCGGCAGTGGCTGCAGCTCGGGGCTCGGGTGGTGCACCTCCACCACCCGCTCCGAGCTCAGCTTCCGATACGGCGAGCCATTCAGCTCGCCACTCACCCGCCGGCTCGCCGGCTCCATCGTCCCGAGGTACAAAACTCCGACGCAGCGGCGGGGCGGCGGGATGGCCCGGGTTTCTGAGCCGGCGGGCACTGCCATCTTCGCCGGCCATTAGCTTGAAGGAATCCCGCGGGCGTCTGATTCGGCGGCGGTAGAGGAAAAGCCGGAGCAGAAGAGGATCGCCAACGCGGCGACGGAGGCGGAGATGACGATGGCGATGTTTTGGTGGCGGTGGAGTGGGCAACGGAGGGCGGGATGGGGTGGAGACATTGGCAGCAGTCGGGTTGGCCGGCAACGGGGGAGTCGGGAAGAAGGGGCCGGAGGGGACGGGGGAGGGTCGGAGAATTCGGGAGGGGAGGGGAGGGGTCCACTGGATGGGGAAGAGGGGCTCGTGGAGGACTCTGCGGCTTCCCTGGTCGCTGGATGAGGAACGGACGGTGGAGAAGAGGAGGAAGAGTGAGGCCAAGAATTGGATCAGAGGACTCGGCCTCATGGCTTCGGGATTCGGTCGAGAGATTAGAGAGAGAATGGGAGGCGTGGGGGTGGAGGCATGGCTGGGTTGGGAGTCAGAGAAGGAGAGACAGAGAGTGGAAACTTCTTTGGACGGCAAGATGTGAGATTTTCACCGGCGGGGTAATTGACGTCAGAGAATGCCGCCATATGATCCGTACATTCGATGTCGTGGCCGGAGTGCTTGTCCCACGGGAGGACACGTGGCAGGAGAATCCATTTTTTGCTTTTGAGATCTTTGGTTCAACTTTTCTGTCATTCCCTCCTATCGCCATACTCATTACCAGATTGATGATTAGCTGTATGACACGAACAGGGGTGCCTCACGTGGTTTTAGAATTGATATTTTCGTCTTGTTTACCAAAAAAAAATATACATTTTATTAAAAAAATATCATGATCATTTTAGAGGTAATCAAGGTTTTATGGCAAATCCAAAATTATGAACCTTGGGGCAATAACTTCAAAAATATAATAATTAGATTTTATATAAAATAAAATTGTTAAAAATATTAGCCAATATGTTTATTTAGTATCACTCAATTTTTTGAAATTTCTAAATCAATTTTGGCTGAGATTTTAGTGACCAAGATTTATTATGTAGCATATAGGGACATGTATGGTATTAATAGAAATATTAGTTGAGATAAAAATCTGTGACCTAAGATTGCATTTGATAGCTGGCAATCTATCCAGATTGTTGATAATTTAATATGATAATCTACATTATTATATTGATATGTTTTTGTATGATAATTCAGATTATCTTAGCAATCCAGATTGTCTCCCATGAGACAATTTGGATTGTCTTGGGAAGGAGTGGCTATCCAAATTATCACTTCTTTGGCAATATTGCAATAAAAATTTTGGACAAAATTATCCTTCAAAAAATTACATAAAATTCATTGTCCAACCCTCCCCCTTCCTCCCAACTCCCTCTCCATGTGCACCCTAACCCGTGGTTCCTCCGTCTCTCATTGTCTGCTTGCGGTTCCTCTGCCCTTATACTCCACCAACCTCTTCCATGGCTCTTCCATGCCCGTCCCCACCACTCCCACAGCTCCAAATGCTTCCACCCCCTCCCACCCTCGCACTGCTTGTGGTTTCCGCATCTCTCGATCCGCTACTTCTCCATGCTATTACCATACCCACATCACTCTTGTTACTTCTTATAAAAAAAAAAGCACAGGACAAATTATTAAAATTATTTAAAATTTGATTTCACATTACCGATAATCTTATTATCATACTAAATATCAATATTACTGATAATTTAATGATGATAATCTATCTTAAAATTAATCCATATTATCTTCTAAAATTATCTGAGGATGCACCAAACACAATCTAAATAAAATATTGGAACAATCTAGTATAATGGAGCAATCGGTGCAAAGCGTGAGATTTGGGATAGTATGATCAGGTCATTATAATATTTATTTCATCAATTTTTATGTTTCAAAGTGAAAATTTTACAAATTTTGATAGAAGGCCACTTAATTAAGCTTTCTTTTCCAAATTTTAAAAGACACGTTGGCAATATAAATTAACATTTCCTGCAAAATCATCGAACCACTGCGTGGATCACGTATATACACAAATATGGTATAAACAACTTGGCTAATTAATTTCCAGTCGTAAATAAACAGAGATAAAGTCTCTTTTAATCTTTAAGTTGCTTTAGTTGCATCCGTTTCATTAATTTGGCCAGAATGCTACGGTTCTTGTCACTTAAGACATTAATGCAGTTAATAAATGCTTCAATAATCACCACCCAACATCTACAGGAACATCTAGATCGTACGGTCAGCGTATGGAAACAATGAGCTGATCAAATGTTTGATGCTTTGAGGTGAGTACCCCAGCTCCTCCGATCCAAGCGTCTATTTTTGCGTCCCTTAGCGCAAGTAATAGGGCATTTCTTTCCGCACGCTTTTACGAGTCCTATACATTTATTAATTTCGCACGTCAAGCATCTCTTTCTTTTAGCCCTCTCCGTCACGTGAAAAGTAGAAGAAAGCCGAGCTCATAACATACCAAACTCACTACTTTGCCACTCCACTGCCACCGAGGTCGCTGCCGCCTTTCGTTCTGGTGCTCTTCGGACCACGTTAAAGGTGGCAAGCGGACAAAGATGAGGGCGATCCGAATTCAATCAATGGAGAGGTCCACCGTTTGGACGGTGAGCATATGAAATTATATGCATACCATGTCGTTACGTATGTAGTTAATTATAATTAATTTTTATAAATTTTTTTTGAGATGAATACTTGATGAATGAAATTCATAGAAAATAGATGATTTTGACTAACCGTGTGCATGGCTCTATAGTGCATACAATTTAAGATATAATTTTTCGAGGACAGGTTGTTCATATGGCGTAGATTACGGGCCAATCCTTTTCCTTGCATTGGAGATTTCTTGAGACGTAGGGTCACCCCTCTTTTAAGTCTTGAAATAGAAACCACATGAGATTATAATAATGTTGATGCTAAAGCCACGCCTGGTGAGGTTAAAGAAAACTGGCTTCCAAGGTATGGAGAAAAAACGTGTGGAGGTGTCGGTGGTGTGGACCTTTTTTTGTCTCCAGAATATGGGCATGGCATTTTGTCGTGTTAGAAGGTGCACTTGGGTCGTTATCCGTTCTGAATGGGCTATGGACCTCTATATCTTGTCAGCTTCTTTCAGCCACAAGTCCGGATTCCATCTGATTTGGTTTCACATGGACTGGTGTTTTGCTGTTTGAAACTGTTGGGGCGTCTGCACAAATAGTTGGTGTTTGACGTTACTGTGCATCATATCTTAGCCTTGGAGCATATGGTTCGAAGTAATGGTTACTGTTGGTGGGGTTGTCAATCCTTCCGAGTAGCTTAAGCTTGGTTTATAATTAACCACCTATTTCTATTATTTATTTGTTTTTTTTTGAGACCGGAAGAAGTTCTAAGCCCATCTACTATCCGTACCCATGCCTTGTAGACTGAACTAGAGCTCACAAAACAAAGGTTTTGCTAATGATGGATCAAAGCTGTGATGACCGATACGGATATATATTTTATTGTATACCGGTTGTTCGCCACAAAGATACTGAGTACCTATACATGATCTAAAAATTTGAACCATACCTTCAAACTTATCTTTTAGATAAGATGCTGAATTGTGATTATTGCGATTTGTCTTCGATGGGATAGTTGGTCCGGAGCCGAGCAGATACATTTGGTTACTGTACGATTGAAAATCGAAAAAGAAACTCATCCACCAGAAAGAGAATACTGGAGAAATAGTCAAGGATGAGAGCGAGAACTGGGTGCATGCATTGGCGATGATCTTCGCACGACGTTGGGACGGCTGAATTTTGGTGGAATATTGAACCATCGGAGGAAACAAGACCTGCAAAGTAAGTCCTATCGGAGGTGGCTCCGATAAGAACCCTCTGACGCTCAAGTCAAGGATGAAACTCAATGGAAGGAGAAGCAGAGTCTCAGCATAGAGCCAGTATTGCATACCTGGATGGATCTCCGCTTACCTCTATTTATAGAGGGAGCAATGTGGATGATGAGAGGACAAGTGATCATGTCAATCATTTTTTATTAGCCGCATGGTGTCACGTGGGCATCCTTAAATGGCTCTGATCGTGGGCGTACTTTTTATTTGGCGCACACGTGATCATGACGGCGGACACTACCATGCATAGAGCGTAATAAATGATCCCATGGGTGCAATTAATGAATCCGTAGCATTAAATCATAGCGCGTAGCCAGCTGGTTAGGGTATGGCATCTTAGTGACGTGACCCGATGTGGCTTGTTAGGATGGCGTGGTGGCTACGTTTGGTGCTTAGCTAGTAGGCCGAGGCCCTTGCCATGCCAGTCGGCAGAGTGGGCTCGTCGAAGGGTGGCACCCTATCGTCAATTGGCATAGTCAACTGAACATCGAGTAAATAGTTGGCTATGTGCTATTTGTCATTCGTCGTATGCAATATATCGAACCGAGTTGGGGCCAACTCGGTTATGTCCGCTGCCCTTAGTCAGCTGGATATTGTCGATAGAAGTCGATGGAGAACTGATTGGGCAGCGCTCACTGATCTAAGTCAGATTGAGTCGTAGTAGCTTAGTCGGTGCAGCTCTCCTAGTCAGCTGAGAGATGGAGAAACAGGTTAGTTGGTTGGACGGTGAGGATTTACCCTAACACCTGCCTCCCAACTTCCAAGTCCGATTGCATAGTTTTAATCAGATGAAGGGAGTTAGACGTCGTATGGATCTTAGTTGCGTATTCTGTCGAATCCGAGCTGCTTTTTTTGTCGGCTTATAATCTAATGACATTCCAAAAGATGTGTCGGCCGCTTTGTTGCTTCGTGAAATGAACGGCCATTTTGTCGCTTCACAGAACATGTGACGGTGCTATCATGGCGCAGGTCGTGCGGCAATAAACACTGCAAAGCTCGAGGCGATTGTCCATAATTGTGGCAGAGGATCGAGCGGTAGAGTAATAATGAGTCAACATACCCGAGCCTTCCACATATTGATTGTCAGTTGGTTCGGTTCGTAATCACACAGATCCGACTGATGTGGTGCGATCTCAACGATGGTGCATCGAAAAGTCAAAAAATAGTCGGCCGAGATTATGACCATGTATCGAAATCTCTGCATAAGGTGCGGCTTTCTGCATTGATCCTGGCCATCGAGGTGGTTTATAAATAGGAGTCCCCCTACCTTCAAGCCGTCTTCTGATTCCAGAGCTCTTGCCTCTTCCTTCGGTCTCCTGATGCCTTGCCGTCTGACAGCGAACCAGGGTTTCTGCAGGTTAGGTTCCATCATAGTTAGTTATCTTCATCTCAATCGACCTTCTCTTTGTCGGCAGGGGCCTTCCCCTTGTTGGTAGAGGCCTTGCCCTTGTCGGCTCCCACCCGGCTAGGAGCCCGATCTCCACTAGCTCCGGCTTGGGCTGGCGATGCTTGAATAATAGTGGCTGGTCTTGGTGGGACCTCGATGATGATGACCTCATCGTCCGCAGGGGCGGCTGTGGGTCTCGAGACAGCGACCGTGACGTCAGCGGCAGAAGGTGGTGGTGAAGACCACTCCGATGGTGGTTGGGATGGTGATGGAGGTTGTGTACTCTTCGACACTCGGGAAGAGATCCTTCTCTTGACTTCTTCGGTGGTCGAGAAGGACCCCCTAGACCCGGACGCCATCTTCTTCTTCCTTTTGACGGCTTGTTGGAGAGATTTTAACGTAATCCTCATGCCTGCAAAGTGACAATAGAAGCAGATTAGTTAATGAAGCAAGCTTGGAAAGAAAGAAAACCATAGAAATTTTCAAGAAAAATTACCTAGGTGGCTGGTCGGGCTTATCTCGACATCGTACAACATCTATTCCCCCAAGAGCTCCCACTTTGGAGAGATCAGGACGTCGAATAGTTTGTCATTCTGCTCTTGATCTTCAGCCAAGACCATGTCATTTCTGTTCGGAGACAGACTAGGAGCGGTCCAACGCCAGTCGAAGCCCCAAGGGTGGTCGGCCGCTATATAAAAGAATTTGTTCTTCCATCCGTGGATGGAAGAAAGAATCTCAGTAATAAACTGATGTTTAGATCAAGGATAGAAGAATCACCATTCTCATTTTCGAGGATATTTCTTCAACATAAAAAGAGCTCAAAAAAGAGAGATTTGGGGCTCGAATCGAAGAAGATGATAAAGGACGACAAAAGAAGATAAAATCTTAAAGGAATTTAGGGTAAGCTCAATAGGAACTACATCGTACAAATCCAAAGCATTGGCGAAGAAAAGGTGAAGAGAAAATCGGAGTCCCGAGTGAAGGAACTCCTCATAGACGGAAATGTAGCCATCCAGAGGGTGGATGACCCAACCTTCTTCATTGGGCTCCATCAGTCGATACCGATTAGGGATATGATAATAATCCCTTAGTCGGTAGATGGTTGCCTCCGACAACTCGGACCTCTCAATGAGAGGCCCAAGAAGGTTTTCAGGAGCTGGCTAATCATCCGATTCTTCATGATCGGAACGATCCTGTCTAGAAGAAACATCTTCGGGATCATCCCGAGAAGTATCCTCGGTCTCCCTCTGAGCGGACGAAGTCTGAGAACTGTGGTCCTCCATCATGTTCTCTCCTCTAGACTCTACCCAAAGCAGCCATGGAAGAGAAGCAAAACAAAACCCAAGGGAAGAGTGAAAGGGTAAAGGAGAAACCTTGTAAGGAGGGGATAATGACGAGAACTGTTGAGGCGAAGTGAAGGACTTTAGTCTTACATTGGCTATGAGTCAGAGGTTCATTGGCTCATATTGGTTCGTAGACTATCCTTCCCTCAAGAGGCATCTTTAAGCTTAAACCTGGGCCCAAAGGGCAAAGCCGTGCGGCCCACGGGCCAGAGCAGACAGTACTTCTTGCTGGGATGCGAATCGATGGCGCCTACATGGTGGGTGCATGTGTCCGTATGAGTGCGGTAGGCTGATGTCCTCAAATACTGATGCCCCGTGCAGGTCCTCCCCAATTGACAGTGCTCTTCTGACTGGGGGGACTACTGTTGAGACGGAGTGAGAGATTTTAGTCCTACATCGACTATGAGTTAGAGGTTCACTGTCTCATATTGATTCGCAGATCACCCTTCTCTCAAGAGGCACTTTTTGAGCATAAGCCTAGGGCCCAAAGGGGCAAAGTGTGCAGTCCACGAGCTAGAGCGAGCACCTACATGGCAGGTATGCACGTCCGTTGAGTGCGGTAGGCCGATGTCCTCAAACAGTGACCAATGATATTAGATTAGACTAGGTGCATGGTTTCTATGGTTTCGAGAGACATCATAAGTTAATTATTATGTTTTTGATCGGATTTGAATAGATTTGGATCCTTAACCTAATAAGAATGTCAGAGCTTAAAAAAAAAAGAGTATGTGAGGATCTATTTAGGTATATATTTAATCTCATATCAATTATTCATTTAGGAGATATTGAATATTTATATAAATTAAAAATTAAATAATATCTTTAGTTATCTTTTTTGAATAAGATCCTAGATTATTACCAATCAAGTTTCGTTGCATATGATTAAGCTAAATCAGAACCTAATTAACAAATATATAATTAAAATTATTATGATAAAAGATACAGCATTTTGCTACACTAACAAGTAACACAAGCAACCCACAAAAGTAGGATTCCCAAGCAATTATACTCAACTTGAAGGATCAAATGCTTGGGCGGTGGGTTCCCTCCAAAGAGAAATTTCGAGCAGCATAAACGTTGGTATTTGTAAGAATTGTTTGTTAATTTAGGATGCGTTTGATTAGTTATTAAAAAATATTTTATTTATTTTTAATTTTAAAATAAAAATAAAATAATATTTGATAATATTATAAAAATAAAAATAAAATCAAAAAATTAAATAATTATTTATATTAAATAATTTTTTATTTTTAAACTTATTTTTTATTTTTTCCTTTTTCACATCTAAAACGTCAAATCAAAAGTAAAGAGTCCGAATCCTTCTTCCTCGTTGAGCTCTTCATCTCTCAATCCCCTTCTCCCTTCCTTTCCGAATCTTTCTTCCTCGTTGAACTCTTCATCTATCATCTCCAAATATTACTTTTTTGCTTTATAGCAATATAGTTATCAAATATATTTTTATTTTATTCAAATAAAATAAAAAATAAAAATATTTTTAAAATTAAAATTAAAAATAAAAAGTGTAATCGAACGCACCCTTAGCTTTCCGAATCTTAAATAGTCAGAATCTCGATATGCTGTTTGAGCACCGTGCTTCTATGTCGTACTTGGAAACGGACAATAATTGCCTAATAATTTAATGTTACTTATTAGTTTAGCATTTGGGCCTAGACCTGTGTTGCAATTGGCAAAGGCCCACAGACGGACTTAGCCAGTAGGTTCCACCTAGTAGGTTGCAAAGCTGGTTCAGGGGCTCCACCAAGAAGTGAGCGAGAATAGACCCAACGTGGCAAAGTAAAGGCTTGCCACCAGACCCATTTATCCCTTTTGCAGCATTTTCGGCTATACTTTGTCCCCCACAACCACCAGCATCATTGCACCCTTAAAAAGCTCCTCCAAGGAAGGGCTTTATCCTCCCCTGCGCTGGCTCTTCAGCTACTGATATTACCCATCATTACTCCATGAACCTAGTAGGACTCAATTGGTAAGGCTACAAGGCATCAGAATATACACTTTATTTACACTCTGTGACTTCATTTAAATTCCCCCAGTCTCCTTGGTAATAGTCAACTCAATTTCAATTGGCAAAAAAAAAGAATGTGTAGAGCAAATACATTTCAGTGGTAGAATTTGTAAAACTGATCCAATATCTGCTTCCATAACAAATTTGCTTACATGATCAGGAACTGCTTCAGATGGGTGTCAGCTCTTCTTTCTCCTTTGACAAATTGATAGAGATATGAGCTTCACAAAGTCCTGCATTTATAGATATGGAGCTAAGCTAGCAATATGGAGATGGATTCAACCTATTGACATAGACTTTTGTTTAGTTTTGCAACCTAATATTGAAAAGTATGAACTATAATGGAACCCATGATTGCTCATAAATTCAGGGGCTTGATTGAATGGCTACCTAACCAGATTCAAGCACTCAGAATGCACATATTGAAATGGTATATAAATCTTGTAAAATGTACTATTTGAACGATAAAATGGTGGGGATAACATGCCACTCTCAAAGTGGTGAAAAAAAGGATGAAGGAAAAGAAACTAAAACTATGATTAGTGCATGACAACAATCATAAACCACAAGCTTTATCTCAATATTGTACGGTGTCTCTATAAAATCCTTCGGTATCATTATGCTTGCCATCAATTATATCTCAAATTCTCTTCCATAACAGCAATGTTATGTTAAATAATCCATGCCGTAATGTACAATTTGCTAAATTATCACCAGAAGATGAAAGGCAGACAGCCTGTCTTAAATTGGCTATCTGCACGCAACTTGGAGGACTTGGAGTATGAACCCTAGAGTCAAATTTTTGAGAGAATAAATCCTAGACTTAAATTGTACTGGACTAAATGCTGAGGTTGTTTGAAACCTGCAGCTTATTGACATGCAAGATAGGCCCGTCAAAAAAATGAGGCACTTAATTTCTCTCATGACGTCCAGTGCTTGCACTCAATGTACAAAAGAGGAAACTCTTGAAGAGGGCAAGTCTAAATTGAGGTATAAAAAGATAAATGCAGTTCTTTCTGATACCAGTAACTTAAAATAGAATTTGTCCAACCTTATAAATGAGAGGAAAATTAAATCAGATGAGAGGAAAATTAAATCAACAAGCTTTCTCTAGGTTGGCTGTATGGATTTACTTACAAATATTCACCTTTTCCCTGGGACCTCTGAAGTTGATGCATCTTCTTTCAAGTGCAATAATGTGATATGCTCATTTCAGTCCCACTAATATATACATGTACAGAGGTCCAAGGCAAAAGATACATGATAAGACAATATGAGGACATGACAGTATGTACACCTCTGCCACCAACGACTCTTTTATTCGTTTTATCTGAGATTGGAGCTTCCTGGCTATATTCTAGTTGTGCTCTTGTTGGTGCACATATTTTAGGGGCCACGCTGTTTTCCTTTCAGATTCAGCTATTCTTTTCTTAGACTTCTTTATAATGATTGCACTTGCTGACATTTCTTCTTGGCTATCAGTTCCACCAACCTTATTTTTTGTTTCAGGAGTTGCCGCAAGGCTCTGGTGGGAGTAGATGTGGTTGAGGATGGATACCGATCCAAGAATTAGGATGCAAAAGAATTGTATGGAAATTTATAAATATTGAAGATTTCGAAAAATTTTTTTTGAATGCTTAAGTCAGTTGGAGCTTATGAATAACAGGAAAGAAAGAGGGAGAAAATGAGACCGCAAATAGTATTTTTCTCTAAAGTCAAGTTACTTCGAGAGTCCTACGGTTGCCTCCTCATAAAGAGATGGAGTCGTAGGTCGTTGAATCTAAATTCAATAGGTCATTAGACTAGGCTACGATTTGTTAGGCCACTATGATAGAGAATCTATCTATTAACTTATGAATCAGAGGTTGTTAGTCGTGGGTGGTGGTCATGTTCTGACAGTTTATTGGGAGATTTCAATTGATTGCCCACGTGGTTGAATAGGTTGGTGGTTTGAAGTCGGCACACAGTCGAAGCCTCGGCTTGGATATGTCTGCATTGGTGTCAGTTATAGAACCTCATTTCGTGTGGTTGGCAAGATCCCGATCTTCGGATTGGTATGCGCCCGAGTAAGGGCTTGGATGAAAGCCGATGAAATCATTTTGACCTGACTCTTCATGGCGGTCTTGATGAGTCATCGGTCGGAGTTATCGACGTCAGTCTGGCAATGGGGTTAATGGAGGTACATTGGTGTCCTCGGCATTTGGCCGAGTATGATGTCCGGGGTTAAATCTGATGAAATCGTCGCTTCTTTATCAAGACATCCAGATGATGTTTGTTGTTAGAGATCACCTCGATATTTCAGCTGATTCGAGAAGGATGTCTGAGGATGAGAATTGAGGACAATGGCTAAGGTGGTATGACTCCATAACTGGAGCTCTAGGAGAGGGTTCGTTTCTCTTCCTTCCTCCCACCCTTCCTCCCACCAATGGGACCTCATTCTTTATTTACCATTGGATCTGGTTGGTGGGACCTCGTTCTTTATTTACCATTGGATCTGGTTTCTGTTCTTTTCACTCTACATGGTGTCATGTAACCTATTCTAACCTCCTTTCACCCATGTATTCCCATTTGAAGGTGTTGTAATAGTCTCTCGCCATGCTTCTGTTCCTTGAATTGCAATTTCCGGGTGCAGATTATCATCAGTCATGTGCAATTCATAATTATGCTTCCCATGGACATTCAACTTGATGGAACAAGCAAGTAGTGTTATTCAACAACACAAGGCACCAATAAATGAGGCCAACTGTATGATAATGGGCCAAGGGCACCCACAGGTTTCTGGAGTACACAATAAGCAGGAATTTATTCATACAGTAGATAAAACCCATCACTGATACAGAGAGGTATGGCTTCTCTCATATATGGAGCTACTAAAGTAACTCCTAGACTACCTGTACTACCTGCTGAACACTTGAACACCAAATCTATATTGCTTAGGACTCTTGATTCAACTAAAATCAACTAAAAATGTTTCTTAGTTGGGCTCAGAACACCACTTCTCGTTACCTCCAGAGTATAGGTGGATTCTAACTCTTTGGTAACTATGTCTGCTAATAAGGATGAGCACTCAGCCCAGGAGCTATGTACTCTCATGCTATATATGAAACTGCAAGCTTCTCCATCCACTTCAGAAAAGTTGAATATTTCAGAGTGTTCACATTTCTCTTGGTTAGTGATGCATTTTTGTCATGATTTCGATCCTCCAAAGAACTTCAAGCTTCGTTTGAACTACTTGCCTTGGTTGAAATCTTGTCAGTGCTGAGATGGTCGTCAAGGATACCAGCTTTCATAAGCAATCAAACTATCTTTTCCCCTCACACTAGCTCCATCCCTCCAAGTCAGTGCATTGTTTGTTGCTCTAATCTGCTTGCGACCTCAAGTCTCTTCATTTACTACCTCATATTGCTATTGAAATAAACCACACCATCTCAAATCAGATAGAAGTCCGTCGAGAATGCTCACAATAGAGGATCTTTACAGCCAATATTGGACCGAAGGTGACATGTTAGAGCCATTTAGCTCCTCCGTATCTTCAAAAAAAAAAAATAGCATCAACAATCCCAAAAAGTTAAGTTAGCAACCCCAAACAATGCTCTCTTGCATGCCTCTTGCTCCCACCACAATTGCCTATCTACATATCAGATTCTTGGTCTAATTGGTAGCATGACCGTCCATACTTATTCCTAGTTGGTTTTTCCTGATGCACTTCTTTCTTGGCCACAACATCACTGCAACAACATCATTGATGATTCTCCATTGCCACTTGGATTCTGTTGTGTCCTCTCCATAAATTAGTGTGACATCAGGATGCTAAAACATTCTTAAAGCTTGGCTTTTTTGATATTGTGTATTTAATTCATGCTTTCTTTATTTTATTCATGGTATACGTTGTGCATCATTTGTCAGATATATTTCCAAATTTCAGGTATTTTCGAGCTATGCTCCACATTTGCTATTCATTAATGTCTTTCTGGTTGATGGAACAATCAAGGATCACTCTTTAAGATTTTGGACCTCAATTTCTCATGAGAACCCTTCATTTGCAGCGGTCTCATATGCTTGAGAAACAAGAGTAGATTAAGATTTTTAAATATCCTACACTCTTCATCATTATGCAGGACTTTTAAACCCCAAACTATGAGTACAAATAACTAAGGAGCAAATAATTATCCAAAACGCTGAAAAAGGTCAATTAACCTGATTCAAGTGATCTCCTATGAAATCATCATTATATCAAGGTTTATTCTTAATCTTAAGTTGCAGAGGATCCGTTTGCGTCGCCAAAGAAATGATCTGTCGACATGCATACAAATGAATCATTGGGTATATTGAAAATATATTTTGTATTAAGACCACAAACTGGAACACTTCTTTGATACAACAACTTTGCCCAAGAGATAAAAATTAAACCAAAACCTTGACAAATTCAACAACAGATAGCGATTGATCCTAACCAAAAAAATCAACAAAAACAAGAAAAGCAACAGATAGCGAGAACTAATTTCCATTTCCCATTACCGAGAGAAAAGAGGACCAGTACTTGTCCCTCCACCAACTTCTCTCTCACACACTATTCAAGCTCGAAGGCAGACACCGGGAAGCTGTCAGAGAGTCCAGTTCCAGTCTTGAAAGTGATCTTCTCGGATGAGGGGTCATCAATGTAAACCTCAACAACAGAGAGCCACAGCAGCAGCTCCTTTGTCTTCACCCCAGTTATCTTCTTCATCTTGCGCTGCTCCACGAAGGCTGTCACCTCGCTGGCATACGACACTGTCTGCTTGATCTTCTTGAACGTACGCTCCTTCTTCTTTTTTGGATCAGCCACATGAACCCAGCCGTGCGGTTGTAGCCAAACTCCTCCACATTCTCAAGAGGTAACAAGCCCTTGGGGAGGCCGAGCTCTTCCAGGAGTTGGATGGACTTCTTCTTGCAGAGGTCGTCACCACGGTGAACCTCGGCACCCTCATGGTAGCTCTCAATGGTTTGGGATGCCATCCTAGGTGTATACGTGATTACTCGAAAACAAGCAAGAGGTTGGAAGAGGAGCAAAGAAGAGTAGACTCTAACTATGAGAAGAGGCTAAGGCTGACGGATTATAGGTTGGAGAGACCAGGGAGAATTTATAGAGGGAGGACAACATTTGGCCGAGAGCGTGTTGAACTTGGAATGATTGGAAGAACAAAAGGAAGCAACAGAATTGAAATTCTTTTGTTGAACTGGTCGTTCACGAAGGGTGACAGCATCTCATAGGCCGATGTAGTCGTTGCGGACGAGCTTAACTATGGGTTTTGACTCGAACGGGTCATGGTTGGAAGGCCTTTTCACCTAGGAGATAACGGTGATGACGGTGCCATATTATTATATAGCAAAGGAACAAAAGAGAGTCAACTTGTGAGGGCCAATTTGAATATAGTTTTGCAACGACTCTATAACCAGCCTTGCTGAAACTGGAATCAAATGGGATCCAGAAATGTGGTTAGAACAAGTCTTGAAGCATTCGAATCGTTGGAAAAATGGCAAGATATGCAGGGGTAACCATGAAGAGATCATAATAAAATTGCCATGAAGCTAATGTACATGTGCAATAATTTCTCTTAATAATTTTGAAATTGCCAGCCTATATATGCAATTATATGTTAAGTATGTAAAGAAACATAATTATTAATTAATAATAACAAATAATTTGGATTGGACTAAACCCGAATCTGTCCAACCAAATGCTCATGGGGTAGGTTGGGTTCAGATTTTATGAAGGTGTTTGGACTCAAAAATTCCAGCCTGGTGTCAAGTAGCATTAGGTTAGGATATTGAGATTTAAACGAATCCAACTTGACCCCAACCCTAACCATACCTAGTCTGTTACATAGACAAATAAATGACTAACATTTATGTTTTATGGAGATTACTTACATGTTTGTATACTTATATCTTTTCCGAGAGAAATATATAATTATATCTTTGATCTTGTTAAATTATGTACGAGTGAAACACAGAAACTTAGGAATCATTGAAGCCACAATTTGTTAATTATTGTTCAACAAAAATATTCCAAATCGTTTCCCTATCTTAAAATTCCATGCAACTCAATTTAATCTGATCCACATGACACAACCCAACTCAATTTGGAGATCCAGCCTGCTCAATAGGAAGGTGTTCAGATCTTGGTTAGGAGATGGATTAGGAGATTATAATAGTGATGAGGATGCACATATTACCAAAAATAGTGGAAAAATGGAAGACCGGTCAACATTGGAGAGCTAATTTTAAGGTGGTTTGAACTCTGAAGATAACTTAAAGTTAGACTTCCTACAATCGGAATCAAAGGAGATAGAGCTAGGAAAATTGTAAGAAAGGTAGCGCAAGGCACAGCAACTATAAAGAAATCTAATCCAATACTTTCATATAATTAGTCTAAATTCACATTAAATGAAAATAAAAAATAAAAAGTATTAAAATTAGAAAAAAGCAATTAATAAGGGAGATAAATAATCCTACAATCGTCTTAGATTGATCATGGAAAGAATAGAAGAGGCACTTATGATGAATCGGCTGGTCCAATTGGACTAGACCGGCTTGGTCAGCAGGGCTGACCTTGTTTGCTCTTTGAGAGGGATCTACACGGTGTTGTTATCCCATACTACCATTTTATCTTTTTCCAAAGTCACAAGATGCCTGCTTCACGGGATCAATCTAGAATTTTGGAGGGAGTGGTAGTTAGATTTTGCGTTAGATTTTGCACCTGATGCAGGATATATCTGAACTCTATATTTGGACACTTATTTATGAATTATTTTATTAACTTTTAATATACTATTATGAAGTAATTGATTTAGATCTATAGGCCTTATATACTTTAAGAGTTACATCCTAGGGGGTATGTTGCTGTGTCACATGCTAGGCTTGAGTGGTGGATTTCGAGCATGATAAAAATGCTATCAAAGTCTAGGTTCAAGATTCCTAGGATTAGACTTTGAATGAGTATGGGTGGATGCACATCTAGGCGTTGAGTAAACATGCTAGATAAACCTTAATTGTAAGAAATATACTTTCCGATATTTACAAATTGAATTGTTTATGATTGTGAGTAGGCTGACATGGTCCAAGAAAGTTGATTGATGTGCTAGGAGCCCAACTTCATTTGTTGATGGCTCCATTGCCTGGAATCCTTCAGGTCAGGAGACTAGCCTCACTTTCTCACTAGCTAGCACGTCGCACCCACTAGTTGGGAAACCACAACAACCCTGTTAATGGTGCCCAAAGGGCAAGGACGCATGGGGGACCTGAGATCATCCTCAGTGGCCAAGTTTGGCCCTCCGAGTTAATTCAAGCGCTCATCAGAATAGTAAAGGGCCAATATTATTTCACAACAGCAATATTTATGTCAACGGGGATCAATGACCATGATTGGCCAGACTTGTAGCTCTCAACTTACTGGCCCTATCTAAAACATTTTGCTGCATGATATTCGGAGCATCATTGGACAAATCTAATACCTTTGAAGCTTCCCATCCTTGCAGAGGAGTATAAGAAGTCAATGAGTAGGCTGATTTGTTAGTTGTTAAGAGTTTATGTCAGGTTGACTCGGTCAACAGAGCAGTCTCTTCTTTCCATTTCTGCCCATAATTTTGGTGGGGCGGTTAAGGAAACCTCCCCCACACGCGGGCCTCTCTTTTGGTAATGCAGCGGGATTCTTTTCCTACACGCGGGTCTCTCTTTTGGCAATGCACGGGATTTCTTTTCCCACACGCGGGTCTCTCTTTTGGCAATGCAG
>KE504891.1:703111-754745 GCA_000441515.1 Elaeis oleifera | reverse complement strand
AAATATTTGTAATCATCAAAATCAATTCAAGGAGCAACAAATGATAATTAGCGACTAAAATTTTTTGACCACCAATTAGTAATGGAATACCGTCGCTAATAATATTAGCGATGGCAAATCAACTATTAGGAATGGCTAATAGCCGTCGCTAATTGTTTAATTTCTTGTAGTAGATCCATCCTACACATATTTAGATTTAGGCTAAATGGATTTGGATCATAAACAGATCAACCCATTTAATTCATTTAATATTTGGATTGGATTTAGGTGTTAAGTATCTAATCCATTTTACCCATTTAACCCATTTAATGTTCAGGTCGGATTGAGTTAGATAATCCATTTAATCTATTTAATCTGTTTAAAATCTGTTTAATCTATTTTTGACTTATTTAACCTGACCTATTTAACTTATTTAATCCATTTAAAGTCTATTTAACTTGTTTAAAATCTACTTAATCTATTTCTGACTCATTTAATCTGACCTGTTTAACCCATCTAACCTGTTTAACTTAATTTGACTTATTTATAAATAGGTTAAATGGGTCGGATCGGGTTATATATTTAATAAATAGGTTGGATTCAGATTTAAATTTTTGACCCATTTAATAAATAGATCAGATTTGGATTGATGATTTTCTGATCCGACCTGTATTGATCTGACCCATATATAATCCGACCCGATCCAATTGCCATCCCTATTTTCAATAACTCCCACACCAAGATGAAGTGTCTATAGGTGCACCCTTTTTGGGCACTCCGCAGCCAGCCAGAGGATAGGGGAGAATCCCTCCATAGTGTAGTAGATGCTTGTGACCATCGTGCCCCTGACAGAAGACTGCGACAATGGTACCATCTTCTCCGACACCTATACAAGTAAGAAAATTGGAGGGAGTGGGCTTGATTGTAAGCGACAGCTCCTTTTATTTATAGAGGATCCAAGCAGAAAAGTGTCCCTTCACCTCCAATGTCATGCACCAAGTGTCGCAACCCCAATAGCTCCAGAGATCCCATCTTTCAGAGAAAGGCATCCCAGCACCCTTTGAACAAAAAGTGGTTTCGGCGACTCCAGCATTGAAGGTCACATAGTCTTTCAGAGAGAAAGCTGTGCTGATCAGTGGAGCAATAAATGCTCCCTAGGATTGCCAAATGATGCCAGCTCCAGATTCACAGGAGGCGAGATTAATGGCAAGAGTTAGTATAGGGCACGACATCCCACATGATTGGGGGGCAAACTGTCTTGGTATGAATTTCGAACCAGCACAAAGGGGGCACTAAAGAGTTGTGCATCCTATGCTACTAAAGGGCCAGAATGGAAGCTTATGCAAAGAAATGCAAGAAAGAAAAGTCTCTTTATTTTAAAAGAAAAATATATTTGATTAAGGCATAACAGAGGCAGCTAGGTCCTGAATCATGTTCTTCCTATCCTCTCGAACCTTCACCACTTTCTTAGGAGAAGCCAATTGAGGGATGAGAAAATCCAACCCAGACTCTATCTCTGAGAGGCAGCCGCAAAGGATCATCTGGTAGCTTTTGAAGCATCGCTTGAAGGAACCAAGCAAGTTCTCTATCTTTTCTATTTCAAGAAACCTGTTCGTTGTGACATCTTTGGAGATTAGGGCAGCGTTGGTCCCCAGTCTCAGAGGTCCCCACTCAATGATGGTATGGTCAACATTAGCTTGACGACAAGCTTCATCTCCAAAGCCAACCTGGCTGGGTCGGATCTAAGAGTTCTCTAGAAGGTCGACCACCTCTTCCTCCAGAAGGTCGATCTCCCTCTTAGTCTTGATCAGCTACACCATCTCTATAACTTGGAGAAGGGTGCAGGCTCTATCGACACGGCGGTAGAAGCTTCATCCCTCACCATCTGAAGCTCCTCCCTCACCATCTAAAGCTCCTCTTTGAGATCGATGATCTCATGCTGAAGATCAGTCTTCCTTGGATAGCCAATTGGATTCTATGAAGGCGATCACCTTTCTCACTAAGCTCATGTATGCCAGATTGTGTTCCTCATTCGCAGGAAGCTGGAAGAGAAACTTTGGATTAAAAAAGATCCCTCTTCTTCAGTTTAGCGGCTTCCCATTGAGAAGCTTCCATGTGCTCTTCAGTCTCTCATTCCTGATAAAAGAGCTGTCGAGCTATCTCTGGAGGTTCTCTCGAGCTTCTTCGATGGTGCTCCACCCTAGCTCTGCCAAGGCTTGACCATACTTAGTGATCCTTTTTTGATGCTCAGTATAAGATTCTTTTCCTCGATTACCCTTACACAATCACGCAATGTTACTAGCCTAGCCTCCAAGGCTCGAATGACGAAGCCTGCCTGTAAAGTTGGCCAATGTTGATCCTAAGATTGATTTTGATGAATAACAAATATTTTGAGTATATGATTGATACTAATGAGTTGTTAAATGTTTGAGGAGAGATTTTAGGAAGCAAGAGCCATATTTCAAGATTTCTTAAGTCTTCCATCTTGAAGACTCAAAGAAGCTAGGTTAAAGGGGTTAAGCTATGAAAATTTCAAGTAAAGAAGGTCTCGAGTCGATTTAGTCAACCCCTGAAGGATTTGAGTCGACTTTGGCACAATATCAGATTTTGGCATAGGCCTTGGGTCAACTCTTTTAGAAAAGATAGAGAGATAGTTTTCTATGAATAGACGTCGAGCTAACTCAAGGAAAGCTCAAGTCAACACAAGATCTACTATAGCCAACTCTACTATAGTTGACAACTCTAACGATTAATTTTTTAGATGCTGTAGAATTGCGTATAATACTTATAAGGGCTAGTTCATAAATCCAAACGGTTAGAAACCGATGTTTAGATATATTAACAAGGATTTATGGATGCCTAAGCCATGATTAAGATAAGAAAACCTAAAAGAATCAAAGAGAACAAGAGAGAACATTAGTAAACTTCAAAAATTTTGATTGTGCATTAAGTAAGAAATTAAGAAGAGAGCTTCAATTTCAACTACCTACTTCTTATGCATTCAAGTATTTCTCAAGAGAAAGAAAAGCACATTTATTGTAAGAGTTTTCCAACTCTTTAGATTGAGCTTCAATAGCTCTCTATTTGCTCTTTAAGGAGTTTTGAGTTTGTGTTAAATTTTGTATTCAAATTTCTATTTGTAACAAGTTTTAATTAGGATTGAAACTTGAGGGATATGATTATCCAAGCTTGAAATTGACTTTGTACAAGCCTAGGAGAGGTTTGAAAAAATATTTTGATTAGTACACCTGATGAAATCAATTGGGTTTAATTATGCTCCTAGTAAAGATAATTGGACTGTAATTTTGGTGATTATAGTTGAAATTTTCAAGAAGTTGCTTAGGGAATGGATGTAGGTGTTGTGCTTGACATCGAACCACTATAAAATTTATTGTTTGTATATGGATGGCTTAATTTTTTTTTACTTACTTTATTACTTCATATATTTGCTCACTCATTCATTGCTTTCACTGTATTTATACTTAATTTAATTAAGTAGTGCATATATATATTTTAAGTTAGAAAAGTTTTAAAAATCTAATTCACCCCCTTCTTGGATTATATCTCTGGACAATAAGTAGTATCAGAGCAGGTACTTTTTATTTATTGATCTTGCGAGATCTTGAGAAAAATATCAGATGACAATCTTTTTAAATATTTTCTTGCTGAAGGGCAATCCACAAACCATCAACCTTTGTTTAATGGCTCTAATTATACATATTAGAAAGCACACATGTGCATATTCACACAAGTACTTGATTATAATCTATGAAGTATTATATTCAATAGACCACATACATCCACCATCATTATTATTGAAACGGTGGTTACATGCATGTAGTTTAAAATTTTGATTTAGCAACAGAAATAAAATCTAGATTAAAATAGTTTTAATCTAATCATGCATAAGATCATATTTATCAAATCACCTAACTAGGATCTATCATATAAACATAGATCATGCATTTGAAATCTGATTTTTAAAATGAAAGAGAAGAAGAGATCCGATCTCCATACTATATCGTGGGTCGATATACACTGTAGTCGATGATCGTGGATATTTAAGTTTCTCGGACTGCACAATCATCCAACCTCTACAAATATCTATATGAGACCTTGATCTGATCAGAAGCTTCTGAATTTCTCTGGGGTGCTAGCTTCTTCACAGAGATCACTTCTTGATGGTTGAAAAAGATGCTTCTTCATTTCTCTCAAATCCTCTCAAAGAAGAGGAAGAATAGGAGGAAGAAGAGGAGGAAGATGAAGAGGAAAACCCTTTTCCCTTTTCTCTTCCTAAAATCTCATGCCAAGGAGAAGACGTCCAAGAGAAATCCCACGCCCCAACTTAGATTTTTCATGATAAAAATCAGATCTGATCTCATGCCCCATGTTTCTTTTTTATTTGGCATCCAAGAGAGAGATTAGGTCAAACCTAATTAGATAAGGACTTGAATTCAAACTAGAATTCATCCTTATCCATATATGGCATGGAGAAGGAGGGGCGTGAGAGGTTTGGCGTGAGCTTTCTTATGCAAAAATAAGGGTGTGTGAGAAAGGGAAACAGCATGGCTATGGGGTGCATGCAAGGGAGAGAGAGTGCCGATCAAACTGGGATCTTTCTTGGTACTTTAATTAATCCCTAATCATATAGAAATTGATTGCACCCAAAGAGAAGAAAATCTCAGTATAACTAGAAACCCAATCTCTCCTAATTAGATCCTAATCCAATTAAAAAAATAATTGCATCCAAATTTTAATCAAATAAGAAATTGATCTCTCTTATAATTAGATTATCTCATAATCCAATCAGACTTGATCTAATCAAATTCAAAACAAATCAAATTAGACTTGATCATAACCCCATTGCTCAATCAGACTGAGTCAAATTACAATCCAATTACTAATTAATCATCCTATAACTTACTAACTCTTAGTGAATTTATTTATTATAATTTTTGTATTAGATTAATCATCGATCACATTGATAATTAGATTCTATTATGATTCGTAATTACAACTCAACCATCTGATCAATCAAAGATCTCTATTGTGTGTGACTCCATAGATTTATTTTGTCTGGTAGTGAGATATACCGTGATCTCCATCATAACATCATCGAAACTTCTTTCAATAGATTGAAATAATTTCAACTCTGTCCATCAAAGATCATCGATCATTAAGACGATGCTTGATGAGTTTCACAATCCAGTAGAATAAAATTACTGAACTTCTAGATGTAGTTATCATATGATTCAGTTCTTCTATCGTGAGTTCCACTAAACGGAGGTCATGAAGAACTCATCAATCTCCAACGTCAGTTATATGTAAGATTGGCTTGACTCGAGTTTATTTATAAATTTTTATAAATTTTTTTAGTATTCATACTTACTTCGATCGAAGACTTCCTAAACTCAGTCTTGTGAAATGCATAGAATTTTTTTCTATCAAGATTGATAGATTCTTTTATGTGCATCCTAATCCTAATAGTAAATCTAAACTTATTGTAGCCAACATATACCGTAAAGATCCAAATGGCTAGGAGATCAAGTATATATGTAGTCAAACTATAGTAGCCTCACTGTGAATAGTCAAGGCACCATAGGTCAAAGGACCACTCACACCACTAAAGCATCGAGTAAACCACTGATGAGTGAGTAGATATTCAAGTGATTTCTCATGTTGGTCATGCTCAGTACAAGTTGTTCTTTAATAACCGCCTACATTCTTGCCTTAGTATCTCCATACTATAAACTCGAGATTCATCTGTTCGAAAAAAAAATGATCCGTGCACCAATTTAATTAGATTGATCACCGTCCTCTATGAAGATCCCTTGATCGAGAGATTTTAAGAATTTACTATCAATAATATATGTCTCAAATTTTCAACACTCTTAGAATATATATCATCATCTGTTAATCTCTTGGATGAATCATGGACACATATAAAACATGATTGATATAAAAATTGCCCATTTTATGAATAAAATTTATAAGTACAATATTATGTCCTGAAATTACAATATGCATTGGCTAACAATTGACTTTTAAGATATACATTTAACAATTATAGATGGCAATGTTGCTCTCAAACCTAAAAAGGATTGTAATGACATTGATAAGAAGATGGCTCAACTAAATGTTAAAGTCATGAATGTATTTGTTGTATACTTGATGCCAATGAATTTAATTAGATTTCTACTTATATTTCTATCAAAGAGATATGGGATATGCTTGAGGTTATCCATGAGGGTACCAACCAAGTAAAGAGTCCAAAATTAATATGCTAGTGCATAAATATGAGTTGTTTAAAATGGAACCTAATGAAACTATAACTAAAAATTTACTCACTTTACTGATATCGTTAATGGTCTTAAAGATTGGGCAAATCTTATACTAATAATGATCTTGTCTGAAAAATTTTTATGTCTCTTTCTCGTACTTGGGAGGTAAAGGTGACAGCCATACAAGAAGTAAAGACCTCAACAGCTTGCCTCTAGAAGAACTTTTGATTCTTTCATGACTCATGAGTTAACCATTATGGAAAACATGGAGGATGAGGTCAAGAAGAGAAAGACGATAGCTTTCAAGTCAACGACCAAAGAAGAAGAAGAGAGTGAAGACTCAGAAGAAGGAGATGAAGATGAGAAAATATCACTTATAACAAGAAAGTTCAGATGCTTCAAGAAGAAGAGGCAGAACTTTAAGAGGAGGCCATTCTCCAAGAGTGAGCCAAGCAATAAAGGAGAGAAAGATAAAGGTGAAGAGATGTCTGTCTGTTTGAATACAAAAGTCGAGGCACTTCAAGATAGACTATCTTCTATTGAAGAAATCCTTCAAGAAAATGAAGAAAAGGATAATGATGGCCACTTAATGTGATAGTGAAGAGTCAAGCTTAGATGAGGAGGCACAAGAAGTAGTGAATCTTTACCTCATGGCTCAAGAAGAAGTGGTAAAATCCAAATCTAATTTTTATTGATGGAATACAAGAATCCTTTTATGATTTAATTGATAAATTTAAAAGGTTAGTTTGATAAATAAGAACCATAAGATTACAAATCAGACTATAATCAAATTAAGAGAAAGAAGCATTTTTGAAGAAAAATAAGTCTTGGATTAAAGAAATGAAGATTTTAAAGAAAGAGATTGAAAAGTACAAGCCTATAATTGAAAATTTACTTATAGATCTGAAAATTATAAGTGATTTTAAGTAACTAAAGTGCTATTTTCAATAAGACTAAGCTTAGATTTAAACCATAAAAGAAATAAAATTTCTAAAATTTTTTTTTGTAAAAGAGTCACCTAGTACTTCACAATATATCACTCAATTTTCCTATGATAAAGTAGGACATAAAGCCTATAGCTATGATTTTAGAAAATAATAAATGTTCAAGGAGTTAAAAAGATTTGAATTGCAAAAGGAACTACTACTACTAACCTTAAAGGATCCAAGATAACTTGGATATCTAAAGTTTCTACTTGAACATGTGTCTTGCAACCAAGAAAAAAAAAAAGTGGTATCTCGATAGTGACTGCTTAAGGCATATGACATGTGATAAAAGAAATTTATCATTTTTGAGGCTAAGAAAGAGTAGTAATATTTGGCGATAATGGCAAAAGATACATCATCAAAATTGATAATATTTGTATCACTCCTCCTACTTATATAGAAAATATACTATTAGTTGATGGCTTAAAGTATAATTTATTGAGTATAAGTCAACTTTGTGATAAAAATTTTAAAATAGTTTTCGAATCTTTAATATGTACTATATCTACTCCCATTGATAATTGTATCATTCTCATTAGACAGAGATATGAGAATGTCTTCATGGTTGATCTAGATGTTTATTCCATAAGGAATGGCTCATGTCTAGTTGCAATGAATGTCAAAATCAATGAAACTAGATAGTTGTGGCATCATAGATTAGGATATACTAGTATGGATTTGATTTCTAAATTAATTAAAAGGGATCTTATGAAAGAATTATCAAAACTAGATTTTGAAACAAATTGAATGTGTGATGTATGTCAATTTGAAAAACAAACAAGAAGCTCTTTCAAATTGAAAAACCTTATTTCAACTTCTAGACCCCTAGTTCTATCAAAAAAAAATTTTAGGCCCCTAGAACTACTTCACATGGACTTATTTGGACCAACTAGGACCATAAGTTTAGGAGCTAAAAGATATGAACTTGTGATTACAGATAATTTTTCTAGACTTGATTTCTATTTTTAGCTCAAAAAAATGAAGCTTTTCTAGTATTTACAAAGTTTCATAAAAAAGTTTCCAATGAAAAGAATTTAACTATTATTTGCATTAGAAGTAATCATGAAACTGAATTTTAAACCAATATTCAAAGACTTTGTAATAAAAGGATATTGAATATAATTTTTTGCTCCTAAAACACCTTAGTAAATAGAATTGTTGAAGGAAAAACAAAACTTTAGAAGAGATAGTCCATGTCATGTTATGTGAAAGCAATCTCATAAGATATTTTTGGACCGAAGCTATTAACACTACATGTTATATTTTGAATCAAGCTTTAATCCAACTAATTTTGAAGAAATCCTATATGAGCTTTGGAAAAAAAATTTAAATATTAATTGCTTTCATATTTTGGATGTGAATGTTTCATTCTAAATAATGATAAAGATAAACTAGAAAATTTGATACCAAGTTGGATGAAGATATCTTTATAGGATACTCTTCATATAACAAGACGTATAGAGTCTTCAATAAGAGGATACTCATTGTTGAAGAGTTTATTCATATAGTATTTGATGAAACTAATGATCTATCTTCTAGAAAAGAAGATATTATTAATGATGATGTAGGTATAGTTGCTAAAGAAATGAAAAAGCTTATCCTCAAAGCATCCTCAACTGAAGATGATAAAAAAAATAACAAAAAAGCTAAAAGAGAAGAAAAAATCATGAGAATGATGAGAGCTTGCCCAAGAAATAGAGGTATATACATGGTCATCCCAAAGACCTAATAATTGATGATATGACACAAGGGATAAGAACTCATTTCTCTTTAAGAAATATTAATAATTATTTAGCCTTTATATCTCAAATTGAATTTAAATCTATTAAAGAGGCTAAAAATAATCCAAATTGGATAATTGCTATATAAGATGAATGAAACCAATTTAAAAAAATAAATTTAGATTTTAGTTGATAGACTAATTAACCATCCAATAATTAGAACTAAATAGATATTCAGAAATAAGCTTGATGAAAAGAGGGTAGTTGTAAGAAATAAGATTAGATTAGTAGCTAAAGGATATAATCAGGAAGAATATTATTTTTGATGAAACTTATTATTCTTCTATTGCTAAATTAGATGGAATTAGACTATTACTTACATTTGCATATTTTATGAATTTTAATTATGTCAAATGAATGTTAAAAGTATATTCTTGAATGATTTTATGTCGAAGGAAGTTTATGTTAAACAATCTTCTAATTTTAAAAATCATGCTTTGTCAAATCATATTTTCAAATTATATAAAACTTTTTATGGTTTAAAACGAGCATTCCATGCTTGGTATAAGAGATTGAATAAATTTTTGTTCGAAAATAATTTTTGTAATCACAAAAAGCAGTATAGATTTAATCTTATTTTTGAAAAACAAATGAAGATTTACTGGTAGTACAATATATGTAGATAATATCATATTTGGTTCTACTAATGATTTTCTTTGTCAAAAAATTTAAAGATAATGCATGGAGAGTTCGAGATAAGCATAATGAGAGAGTTAAATTTTTTTCTCAAACTTCATATTAAGCAAACTGAGGAGGAAATCTTCATTAATCAAAGTGAATATACTAAAGAATAATTAAAAAATTTGAGATGGAGAATATTAAACCTCTTGATGCACTTATGAGCGTTTCATGCAAATTTGACAAAGATGAGAATAGTAAAAATATCGATCACAAACTCTATAGAGATATCATTGGATCTTTACTCTATCTTACTACTAGTAGAATAGATATAATATTTAGTACATATATGTATGCTACATTTTAAGCAAATCCTAAGAAATTATATTTTTTAGCTGTTAAAAAATTCTTAGATACTTAATGGGTACTTATAATGTAGGTCTATGGTGCTCTAAAAATTTTTGTATTGATTTGATTGTATATTCTGATGCTGATTTATCTAGTTGTAAACTCGATAGAAAGAATATAAGTAAAATTTTAATTTTAGGTATAAATTTAATCTCTTAGTTTAGTAAGAATAAAATTCGATGGCACTATTTATGATGGAAGCCGAGTATATTATAGTCGAAAGTTGTTATGCTTAAATCTTATGGATTAAGTAACAACTAGAAGATTATGATATTAAATTAAATAAAATTTTCATAAAATGTGATAATACAAGTATAATCAACTTAACTAAAAATTCTATTCAATACTTAAGAATTAAACACATTGAGATAAAATATCATTTCATAAAAAAATCATATTCAAAATGATAATGTATTGCTTGATTTTGTTAGTACTGATAAGCAATTAGCTGACATATTTATCAAACCCCTATGTGAAGATAGATTTAGCATGATTAGGAGAGAATTAGGTGTTTGTGGCCCTTTTGCCTTAGATCCCATTGAATTTTTTTGAAATTCTTTGATTTATTGAATATCCAAATTTTTGATGATCTTCAACTTAATTACTATCTATTCAATTCTCTTGAGCCCATTCTTAATTATTGGTTTTCTCTTGAAAAATCAAAAATCTTCCTATGCTTGAGCTCGAGTCGACTCAAAATGAAGTTCGAGTTGACTCCCACTCGAGTCAACTTGAAGGATTCTTGAGTTGACTCTATATCAGATCCATGACCTTTTAACCATGAAATCTTTTTCTTCTTTCACTTTCTCCTTCGATAAATCAAGAGTAGTGCCCTAAACCTCCAAAGACCTCTTTGACCTCCGTAGAGACCTACACCTATCCATGTTCTTCTGGTTTCAATTTTTCTCTTGCGCAATGGGACCAAGAAAGCAGTTAGCCATCTACCATAAATGACCAAGGATTGATGCTGAATCTGAGGTTGCTATCCTAAGTTCTGAGGTTGCTATTCTAACTAAGAGGATGGAGGCTTGGGAGAGAAGAGACAGATCATTTGAGCCTTAGGATGTTACTAATTTTGTCAAAGAAGTTGGCAGATTGTGGGGTGGATAAAGTCAAGTATTCCATAGGTCCAAAAGGAGGTTAGAGGATTGGGGACATTCCAAAAGTATAGCACCATGTCCCTCTTGATTTCTAGTAGACAATTGGTTGAGTAGCTTAGGATATATTGCCCTCCTACAATAGCAACGACAGTAACAGCAAGAGCAACATCAGCAGGACCCTCCAGTAGTCATGGTCGAGCTACCTCTTAACTGCCTCGGAGTGCCTCTTTCTCTCGGCCTTCCACCCAACCTTCCACCTCGACCCCACTTACTCCTAGACCGCTCTTTAGGACCTATAGCAGAGGGAATTGTTGGAATTCTGTAGTGCCCTCATAGCCTTGGAGGTGACCATAAGTGGAGTCAGGGCGATAGACTCCAAGAATACTAGGACGAGAGTGGTCCTAAGGTGGAGGCGGAGCATAGCTTCTACGGACTTAAGGTTTGTACTGGTGAGAACTTCGAAGAGTTTGGTTGGAGATCCGGATACTTGAACGTAAGATGGAGTGAGGAATCAAGCAAAAAATTCTGCCATCTATGGAGTTGGCTCGGATCCTGAAGGAGTCGACTCGAAGGCCAAACAAAGAGCAGTATTTTATGGCACGTTGCTGGCATGACGGTTGAGCCAACTCGGGGTCTGACCAAGTTGGCTCGAGTCATGAAACAGAACAGTGCAGGATTTCTATTTGGGCCTGGGATTGATTTTGATCCTAGGGTCTTAAGGTCTGATTTGATGGGTCTTAAAAGGACTAACTCAAGGGGTGAGTGCATGATCAGACTATGGGTATATATGGATTTGGATGAGTGTATTTGGGTTAGTCCAGGGAGTTTTTCAGCTGAGATTTATTAGGATTTGTGTGAAATCCTAGGGTATATGATAATATATTTTGTGAAACTAATATAATAGCTTTTCTTACTCAATCTCTCTCTCCTTCTCTCTATTTTGCATGCCAAAACCCTAGCCGCCATCTTCAAGGAGGGATTTTTGTAGTCGCCTCTCTTTAGTGTGTTGCTGGTGTATTCCTTGTCCCACATTCTGGAGTGTGTATGCACAATAATTGATATTAGAGCCAAGAGGTAGCGTGGAGAAGGAAGAAGATGCCAGGAGTTGTTAAAGAGATCAGCGAGCTTCTTTGTCAGGTTTCCTATCAAGGTATTCTTCTTTTAATCAGATCTACATTGTTTGTGATTGTGGTTTGAGACATCATAAGCGACGGGATGAAGATCGATTTGAAAAGTTGGACGAGAAGAAATTTTTCAATGTGGAGAACTAAAGTAGAGGATCTATTGGTTCAGCAGGAGTTGGATCTGGCTTTAGAGAAAGAGCCAGAGGGGATGTTATATCGGGCTTGGAGTTCTTTGGAGAAGAAGGCCTGTTCGCTGATTCGATGGTGCTTGGCTGATTCGATGTTGTATGATGTGCTGAAAGAGAAGATGTCTAAGAAATTATGATCAAAATTGCACACTCTGTACATGGGGAGGAACATGTGCCACAAACTTATGCTGAAAAATAGCTCTATAACCTTCGGATGGAAGAAGGTGGAGATATACTAGGGCATGTTCAGCGGTTTGACCAGTTGAGTACCAATTTACTTAATTTGAGTGTGGCTCTGGAGGAGGAGGACAAGTCTCTGTTATTGCTATGCTCACTATTCGGAAGCTTTGATCCACTAGTGATGACTTTATTACACGGAAAGGAGACATTGATCTTTGAGGAGATAGTGTTGGTCCTTCGGATAAACGAGCAGAGGAAGTGGATGGTGAGAAGTAGTACGGGGTCTTCCTAAACGCCATGACGGTTAGTGAGAGGTCTAGGAGGGGAAAGGATAGACATGAGGCAGTGGGGAGATAGAAATCTCCTAAAGATAATAGGGAGGTATGGTGCTACAGGTGCAGGAAGTTAGGATCCCTGAGGAGAGATTATCCACAGAGGAAGGAAAAGGAGAAAGTTCCAAGTCGGAGTCATTCAGTGCAGTGGTTGAAAGTGATGTATCAGATGATTTACTGATATTGTTGGCTGGACACAGGAAGGAGGCATATCATTGGGTATTGGATTCGGTTAGCTCTTATCGCTGTACACCTCATCGAGTGTGGTTCACCTCTTACACATAGGTGGGTGAAGGGTAGCGAGTGATACTTAGAGATGGGAGCTCTTATGGTGTTGCAGGAGTGGATTCCATTAAGTTGAGGATGTTTGATGGGAGGTGTAGATATTAACAGATGTGCATCATGTCCCTGATCTCAAAAGGAGCGTAGTATCACTTGGGTACTTGAAGGAAAGGGCTGCACCTTCAAAATAAGTCAGGGGTGCTGAATGTTTCTAGGATGATAGGATTGTGGTGAGAGGGAGAAGGCTGAGGAGTTATTTATACTAGTTGGAGGGATCTGTTGTATCCAGAGAGGCCGAGATGATTGCTTTAGCCATAGAGGATCAGTCGGAGGTCTAGTCGATGCAGATTGAATAGTTGATGGTTTGCTTATCTGATTTGCTAGTTGTGGGGTTGTCGAATCACAAGGAGGTGGAGCACGAAGGATTGGTATGTCCACACATGGAGGAGGAAGAGCATCGGAGAGAGGTTCCTTCACGGGTGATGAGGAAGATCATGGCCATGGAACGGGCTCTAGGTGGAGAGGTGCAGAGAAAGGTGGAGTTTTCAGATGCTCAGGCAATGGTGAGCGGGCACCAGGAGATGGCCTAGAGCTGTATGCATCATAGTTTGATGCTACATTAGTGGCAGAAAACTCGGGGACCTATAAGGAGGCTTCCACCAGCCTAAGCCATAGGAGGGTTGGAGGCAGAGGTGTGGAGCCGCAGTTACTTCAGGAGTTTCTGATGCTGTGGTGGAGTGTGTTGCAGGAGCAGCGACGATCACAGTGGCGAATGGAGCCACTGGGATAGTGACGTACAGCCATGGGCCGCATCATTGGAACTGCGGCTGTTGGAATCACAAGTAGAGCAGCAGTGGTTAGATCCATTGGAGCGGTGATAGGTGGAGTCGTTGAAAATCGTGACAGGTGGAGTCGGTGGTAGCAGTGGATGTAGCTACTGGATCAGTGGTGGGTATAGCCATTGATGAAAGGACCAACAGAGAGGTGCTCGGACATAGGATGAGGTTTTCAGCCATAAGGGAGGCGATGGCGGTCTTTCGAACAGCTCCAGGACTGAGATATACTGCAGTGACAAGGAGGTCTGCATAGTTGGTTTCACTCCTCATTGGCCAGGTCATGCAAAGGATCAGACTCGGTGAAAAGCGATGATTGCCAAGGCTTTGAGGGCACCAAGATGGAGATTGTTGGGATTCTGTGGTACCCTCATAGCCTTGGATGTGACCCCAAGTGGAGTCGGGTGATAGAATCTAGGTTTGCTAGAACGGAAGTGGTCCTAGGGTGGAGATGGAGCATAGCTTCCACAGGCTCAAGGTTCGTGCTGGTGAGGACTTCGAAGAGCTTGGTTGGGGCTTCGGGTACTTGGGATGCAAGGTGGAGTGAGGAATCAAGCAAAGAAATTCTACGATTAGTGGAGTTGGCTCGGATCCTGAAGGAGTCGACTCAGATCAGCTCGAGCTGGCTCGGACCTCTGAGAGAGCTGGCTGGAAGGTCAAATAGAGAGTAGCATTTCATGACATGCTGTTGGCACGGCAGTCGAGTTGACTCAGGATCTGATCGAGTCGGCTCGAGTTGTGGAACAAACAGTGTGGGATTTCTATTTGGGCCTAGGATTGGTTTGATCCCAAGGTCTTAAGGTCTGGTTTGATGGGTCTTAAGGGGACTAACTCAAGGGGTGAGTGCATGATCAGATCATGGATGTACATGAATTTGGGTGAATGTATTGGGTTAGTCCGGAGAGTTTTTTAACTGGAGTTTATTAGGATTTGTGTGGAAATCCTAGGGTATATAAATCATATATGATAACATATTTTGTGAAACTAATACAATATCTTTTCTCCCTCAATCTCTCTCCTTCTCTCTATTTTGCATGCCAAAACCCTAGCCGCCATCTTCAAGGAGGGATTCTTACAGCTGCCTCTCTTTAGTGTATTACTGGTGTATTCCTTGTCCCACGTCCCGGGGTGCATATGCACAACAATAGGAATGTAGAATTTTCATCTTCTATGATTGATCCTTCTAGCAAGACTAGGAGTAGGAGGACTGGGATCTCCTTCTATAGGACTGGCTCCTTCACTACCCTAAAGGTCTCCTCTGATGAGGATTAGGTTTAGGTCTATGCTTTAGTTTCTGCTCTTTTTACCTTTAGGTATTATTATCTTACTTAGTTTCATGTATTGATGTTTATTATATTGCTATAGACATCATTTTTTATATACAGTACAATCATATAAAACATCACTTTTTAAATGAAATGAATATTTTCTTGTCTTACATGTTCACCTTATTTGCTTAATTGTTTCACTTATTGATGATGACAAAAAAGAGGAGAAAAATACAATAACTGAAATAAGAATATATGTTGAAATTAAGAAAACTAATGAAGAGCAAGAGAAAAATATGGTATGGCATATGGTATCAATGTTGAAATAATGCAAAGAATTGACAATTTTTGATAACAAAATGGGGAGAACAACAATTGAAAATATAAGTAGTCTGAAATTCTTTGATAAGCCAAAAGGGGAGAAATGAAAATTTAAGCAAATCTGAATTTTTGATAAGCAAATAGGGGGAGAAATGAAAATTTAAGAAGCAAATTTGAATTTTTAGCAAACCTGAATTTTTGATAGCATTCTGATTTTCAATAAAGCAAATCAAAATTTTTGATAGGCCAATCTGAATCCTTAATAAGCATTCTAAATTTTTGATCAAGAATCTTGCCTAATGCTTGGAATTATGATAAATCTCTTAAATGTTTGGATAAAATGAATTTTTGCTCTAATATTATTTATAGGACTATAGACCCTAACTTTGTTTCCAAAAGGTTAAATGTCTTTGAAATGATCTATTTCTATTATGTTATGCATTAAGCAATTCTTGATGATATACTTAAGTCTTTGAATCCAAAAGTATTTAAAATTTGCTACATTATTTGCATATACTCAAGATTTTTTTATCATTAAAATGGAGAGATTGTTGATCCTAGGATTGATTTAGACAAATAACAATATATTTGAGTATATGATTAATACTAATGAGTTGGTTAATTATTTGAGAAGAGATTTCAGAAAGCAAGAGCCATATTTCAAGATTTCTCAAGATTTTCATTTTGAAGACTCAAAGAAGCTAGTTTAATAAGGTCAAGCCATAAAAAGTTCAAGTGAAGAAGGCTTGGAATTGACCCCTGAAAGATTTGAGTTGACTCTAGTATGATATAAAATTTTGGCACACGCTTCAAGTCGACTAAAAAAGTTTCAGAGTTGACTCTGGTACATAGGAGCCAACCGGCACAGACCTCAAATTTGGCTAGTTCTCGAGTTGACTCTCTTAGAAAAGATAGAGAGAGTTTTCTATGAATAGACCTCGAGTCGACTCTCAAAGATCATGAGTCAACTCAAGGAAAGCTCGAGTTATCTCTAGATCTATTAGATCTGACTCCACTACAGCTGACAGCTCCAATGGTTAGATTTTTTAAAGTTGCAGAATTACACAACACTTGTAATGGCTAGTTCTTAACTTCTAATGGCTAGAACTTACTTTAGACATTAATGAGGATTTATGGGTGTCTAAGCCATGACTAAAGTAAAAGAACCAAATAAAACAAGAGAGTAGATCAATTAACTCCAAAAATTTTTATTGTGCATTAAGTGAGTAATCAAGAAGAGAGCTTCGACTCGAACCACTTATTCTTGTGCATTCAAATGTTTCTCAAGAGAAAGAAGAGTGTATTTATTACAAGAGCTTTCTAACTCCTCAGATTGAGCTTCAACGACTCTTTATTTTCTCTTTAAGGAGCTTTGAGTTTGTATTAAATTCTATATTCAAATTTCTATTTATAACAAGTTTTAATTGGGATTGAAACTTGAGGGATATGCTTGTCTAAGCCTAAAATTGGATTTGTACAAACCTAGGAGAGGCTTGAGCAAAAATTTTGGTTAGTGCATCTGGTGATAACCAACTAGGTTTAATTATAATCATAACAAAAATAGTTGGATTGTAATCTTAATAATTATAGTTAAATTTTCAAAAGATCATTTGGAGAGTAGATGTAGGTGTTGTGCTTGACACTCAATTATTATAAATTTATTGTTTGTGTGTGTGTGGCTTTGATGTTTCTTTACTTGCTTTGTTGCTTCATATATCTACTCACTCGTTTATTGCTTCAACTATATTTATACTTAATTCAGTTAATTAGTGCACATATTTGTTTTAAGTTAGAAAAATTTTAAAATCTAATTCATCCTCTCTCTTGGATTATATCTTTAGAAATAAGTGGTATCAGAATAGGCACTTTTTCACTTGTTGATCATGTGATCTTGAGTAAAAATCAGATGGCAATCCAATTGAGTGTTTCCTTGCTAAAGGGTAATCCACAAATCTTCGATCTTTGTTTAATGGCTCTGACTATACATATTGAAAAGCATGCATATGCATATTCACACAAACATTTAATTATGATCTATCGAGTGTTATATTCAACGGACCATATACATCCATCATCATTATAGATGGCAATGTTACTCTCAAACCTAAAAGGATTGAAATGATATGATAAGAAGATGGCTCAACTGAATACTAAAATCATGAATGTACTTTATTATTCACTTAATACCAATGAATTTAACTAAATTTCTATCTATATTTCTATCAAAGAGATATGATATAGGCTTAAGGTTATCCATAAGGGTACGAACCAAGTGAAGAAATCCAAAATTAATATGCGAGTATAGAAATATGAATTATTTAAAATGAAACTTAATGAAACTATAACTAAAATATTTAATTTACTGATATCATTAATGATCATAAAAGTTTGGGCAAATCTTATACTAACAACGATCTTGTTTAAAATTCTTAGGTCTCTTTTTATACTTGGGAGGCAAGACAGGTATGTGGCTAAGGTCGATCCATGAGAAATACATTCCCAGATTCTTTTGGCATTCATCGAATCCATAAAGAAGGCTTTTGGGTTCAATCTCAGCAACTCTTGGTGGAAGTTGTCACCCTATTTGAAGGCCTCTATGCCCTCAGCAATGGCTTTTATTAGGCAATGCTTGACGGTAGCAGCTTTCTCTGCCCGTTGAGAATGGGTCTCCCTTGCTTGGGCCACCTATTCTCTATCTTGGCATTTGCTCCTTTTGATCTCTGCCAGTTGGTCTTGTAGACACATAACCTTGATTTCACTCTTCCAAAGTTAAGTGACCCTTATTTCAAAAGAATCCTTCGCTTCTCCTAAAGCGATCTCTGCAAAGTCGGCCTGGGACTTCTTAGTGGCAAGTTTCTCCTCCGACTATGACATGATGGTATGTAACTCTATCACAGCTTTATCCCACTCCTTTGCCATCTAAAGAAGGTGGTGGGACCGACGGCCAGTCTTCTTTCCCTAGGTGTCGGGCCTACTAAAGTAGGCCTCATTTCTAGAAAGCTCCCTGAAGATCACCATCAGATCAGGTCAAAGATGGATATGCCGAAGATAGTAAAAGTCAAGACCTTACCTCGACGGTAGTGTCAGAGAAGCTACAAAGGCAATCCTTGAAGGATGGCACCAGCAATCTTTTCTATCAGTCGAAAGCACCAACTCTTCCATTAACTTTGTGCAAGCCTCGGCAACTAGCACCAAACTGCCAATAGAAGGTTGGAGAGCATCTGAAAGAGCAGGAGTGCCTACTCCCTCTACAAGTGCTCCTGTAACCTTGAGAGGACCACCCCTGATTAGAGTGGCGTCGGCCATGGTGACCTCTATAGCTTTAAGAAAGGTATTGGCGTGCTTCTTTTTCACTCGTTTCTCTCTCTCTGCTTCATGCCTTAGCAACAGCAATCTCGACTAGGACATTCTCGAGAGAAGGAGATGGGATGACCCTCTTTTCTCCTCTGTCTTCTTCTTCTCCTTAGGAGGATCAGCACTGGTCAGCCCCTTAGCTCTTTCGTGGAGAACATCAGACTTGCATGAGCATAGAAAAGTCAACATATTTGCCTCACTGCTTTGGAGTTAAACAGATAAACACAAGAACTCACCTCTTGGAGTTGGACCTCCGAAGTACAATTTCTTGATGAGATCTTCATGCAGAAGCTTAGAGTACAGTGGAACTTTGAGCCCCTTCAACTCTTTGACCATCAACTCTTCTACCTAGGATAGCTCCAAAAGATCTAGCAATGTAGATTTCTCAGATGACCCCTTCTCAATCGAAAACCCCCATGGGATTGAGGAGGATGCGAAGAAGAACTGACCCTTCCGCTCATGAATAGAGGATGGGCCAGAAGAGAAGTTGGTGATATCCTTTCTAAGGAGAAGCATACCACCAAGCTTTGCTTTCAGGATGCATCTTCACTTGAAAGAATGCTTGAAATATCCTTGCACAGAGAGGTACTCCCCAGAGCAAAAGAAGCAGAAGAACCCAACTATCATCCATTAAGCATTGGGGATGAATTGGATAGGACAAAGTTGATACCACCTCAATAGTTTGGTGAGGACTTCGAGAATCAAAAACCTCAAACCGGCCTTCAAAGCCTCGTTATATAAGGCTATCTAGTTTCTATGAAGAAGTTGTAGGAGTTGGTGTGATGCTCTCAAGTCTTGAGAGGCTAAGGGGTCAAGGGAGCCAGCCAGCAAGTCTTAGTCGACTCATTCTGAGATTGAGTCGACTAATTTAAAAGTGAGTCGACCAAGTCTCAAAGTAGGTCGACCATATCTCAGAGGAGGGGCCAAATAGAAAGATAGAGTTTCAAAAATTTATGACCGGCATATAGGTAAGTCAACTCAGTTTCAGTTTGAGTCGACTCAGTCTCAAGTGTGGAGACTCAGTCTCAAACTGAGTCTACTCAGCTTCGCGAGTAGAACTACACAGGTTTTTTGTTGGGTCTAGGGTTGGATTTGATCCTACATATCTTAAAGCCTGGTTTGAGAGGTCATAAGGGGCTAACTTAGAGTTTGGATTAGGATTAAGTCCATGGGATGAGAGCATACAAAACTTGAGCTTGGATGAGTACTTTCATGTATGGGTTAGCCTAGGGAGTTTTTTAGGCTTGGGTTATTTAACCCATTGTAATAGGTATATATATAGGCCTTGTAATACCAAGGATGAGGCAATGAGTACAGAACTTTTCTCCTAAAATCCTAGCTGTCTCTCTCTCTCTCACACATCCCTAGTCTCCATGTAGGGTTGCATGCCAAGGAAGAAGGCAGCCTTGTTGCTCCCATCTGCCATCCAATCAGGCTTCCACACTTCTCCTTGTCTCTTCTCCAATTTATTGGATTAACATTTAGATTTTCACATAAGAGATCGATCCACGATTGGTATCAAAGCAGTACTAGATTTTTTCAACATTTGGTATCAGAGCCGATGGAGCGTAGAGGAGAAAGAAGAGAAGATCAAGGAGTTTTCTACAGCAAAGAATCAACAGCAAGGTTTCAGATCTAGATTTTCTTCAGATTTTGTGAGGAATGAAGAGATCTGGGGTTGCTATCCACCATCCCTTATCAAAGATTTTTCAGATCTATTTTGTACTGTTTTGTGATTTGAATTGATCATGAAAAGCAGCGGGATGAAGGTTGGATTTGATAAATTTGATAGAAAAGGGAGTTTCACCATGTGGAAGGTTAGGATGGAGGATCTGCTGGTTCAGATAGGATTGGATTCGGCCTTGGAAGATAAATTGGAGGGACGATAGTGGATGACCTTGGAAAAATGGCATATGCTACGATTAGAGCTTGTCTGGTGGATGAGGTATTGTATAGCATGTTGGAGGAGAAATCACTAGGGATTTGTAGTCGAAATTGCACATGTTATATATAGAGAAAATATGTACAATAAGTTAATATTGAAGAAGTAACTTTACAGCCTTCGGATGCAGGAAGGTGAGGATGTTGTAGGGCATATTCAGCGGTTCGATCGAATGAGCATAGATTTGCTCAATATTGGGATAGAGCTCGAAGTGGAGGATAAGAGTTTACTACTGTTATGTTCGCTATCCGGATGCTTTGATCCATTGGTTACGATGATGCTATATGATGAAGAGACATTGATGTACGAGGAGATCGTGTCAGTGCTCCGATCCAACGAGCAGCAGAAATGGATGATGAAGGGAGAGATTTTCTAGGAGGATTTTACTATTTCAGAAAGGACTAGGAAAGAAAGCAAAAGAGCGAGCAGGTGGGATGGAGACAAGTCTCGAAAAAGCAGCAAAGAGGCTAGGCGCTACAAGTGTGGTAAAGCAGTTCACTTTAAATGGAAGTGTCTGCTTTGGAAGAAGTGCAAGGGAGGAGAAAGGAAGATTTGGATTTTTGATTCAGTCACTGAGTCTGAAGAGTTGGATGAGCTCTTAATAGTTTCGGAGGAGCCCACGAGATGCGGAGGGTTCGAAACAGCTTCGAAGGGTCCGCTGAGTGCGGAGAGTCTGAAGAGGCAATGATGGTAATCGAGATGCAGCGACAGGCCCAGTAGGACAGCATTGATTGGCTGGCCTCAGATACAGGATTGATTTCTATAGCATTAGGTAGACTTTAGATTCAGGTAGAGCACCAGACAGAGGTGGCTTCATAGGTGAAGAAAGTTTGGGCACGAGTTCAGAGTGAAGTGCAAGGAGAGGAGCAATATCCCAGCACCAGTGCCAGGGTTGCACAGAGCCAGGTGGAGCGGAGTGTGCTATTGGAGAGACATGGCTCTAAAGGGATCGTGTCAGGTAGAGGATCAGTTGCAGCGAATGCCAGCATAAGAACACTGTGATCTCTCCAGAAAAGTCCAAGGCAACAAGTGGTGCAGCTGCCAAGCAGAAGAGAGCCTACAACAAATTTCAAGATGGTGTCAAGGAGTAAGCAAACATCTTTAGCTATGGAGGCGGTCATCCCAAAGGTCTCCAAGGGAGTTTAGAAGTTGAAGAAGATTGGCGGTGGTAAGGATGTTCGCACAAGGGACTGTCAGGATATGCAGCGATAGCGAGATCGTGCAGGAGGACATTGCTAGGTGTGTCAATGCTTGGGGGCACCAAGATAGATATTGTAGGAGTTGGTGTGGTGCTCCTAAGCCTTGAGAGGCCAAGGGGTCAAGGGAGCCAGCCAGCATGTCTTAATCGATTCATTCTGAGATTGGATCGGCTAAATTGAAGGTGAGTCGAACCAGTCTCAAAGTGAATCGATTATGTCTCAGAGAAGGGGTCAAACAGAAAGACAGAGTTTTGAAAATCTATAACCTGCACGTAGGTGAGTTGACTCAATTTTAGTTGCGTCGACTCAGTTCCAAGTGAGCAGACTCAGTGTGAGATTGAGTCTACTCAGTTTCGCGGGCAGAACTGCATAGGTTTTTGTTGGGTCTATGGTCAGATTTGATTTTAGGTGTCTTAAGGTCTGATTTAAGAGGTCTTAAGGAGGCTAACTCAGGATTTGAACTAGAATTAAGTCTATGGGATGAGGCATGTAAGCCTTGGGCTTGGATGAGTGCTTTTATATAGGGATTAGTCTAGGGAGTTTTTGGGCTTGGGTTATTTAACCCATTGTAATTGGTATATATATAGGTCTTGTAGTACCAAGGATGAGGGAATGAATACAGAGCTCTTTCTCCTAAAAGCTTAGCCACCTCTCTCTCTCTCTCATATCCCTAATCTCCACCAAGGGTTGCACACCAAGGAAGAAGGCAGCCTTGCTGCTCCCATCCACCATCCGATCAGGCTTCTGCACTTCTCCTTGTCTCTTCTCTGGTTTGCTAGATTAACACCCAGGTTTTCATGCAAGAGATCTATCCATGGTTGGTATCAGAGCGGTACTAGGTTTTTCCAACAGAAGTCACCCTATTGGAGAGGCTTGATACTTTGAGGACTATATTATCAGAGATCTCATACTCCCTTTGAATTTGCCCAAGGTTATCTTCCTCTAGGATGGACCTGATGGTATCCGGACTCTGATGAACCCCATGCATATCCATGGCAGAACTCTTAGAAGCCTGAGCAAGAGACCCCTAATCAATGGGGTCCTATCTTATGGATTTATCTAAAGGAGAAGCCACGGAAGATGAAAGAGAAGATAGGGACCAAGAAAAAAATACCTTGAGAGGACAAGGAGGACAGATCCATCGAAAATCCTGGACCAAGAAATGAAGAAGATGGCAATGGCTACAATGGTGCTCCTCTCCCTAGCAACATCAGCTTTGCCTCAGTAAGTGGAAGGCAAGGTAAGCAGCATATATACCTCCCTTATGCCATTTATAGCACCGCTCGATGGGGTTGGCAATTCAAATGAGCAATTTCTTTGGCCTACATATGGCAACACCTTATTGGACATCGAAATGCTGTTCAGATTGCCACTATCAAACCATCCCATCATCGCGCTGGAGACCCACATGCCATGATGCCCTCTTAAAAAATGAAGGTGAGCACACGTCTCCCATAAATGCGGCATGTCCTAAGTTGCAGTTCTTTAAGGTTTAATGCAGGTGGCATGTGACATCAAGACTCCCATTCTCATTTGGCACTCTAGTTGAAGTACCAAAATCTAGCTAGCAGCGATTGAAAGATATGCCTCGGTGCAGTCTCACCCGGGAGATCCTTATCAACGTCGGCCTCGAAGAGTTGAAATACGAAGCCTCAGCACCTATTCTAATTGCCAATGCCATGGCAAGTGCAGGAGTTCTCTCTAGTTTCTTCATTCGAGTTAAAAAGAATACCTCAATCTTGGAAGTAGGGGCAAGTAATACATCCTAAGCCAGACCATCTACAATGGCATGACGATCTAGTGATAGTCCAACACTCATCCTCAGTAGAGGGCAATAGAGCGATTGTTTGGCCTCCACCACCTAGTCTTTTATAACCATACCGAAGGAGTTCTAAAGCTTTCTATCCATAAACAACAAGTGGTCCAGCCACTCTTTCCTCCACTCCCTCCTCCACTATGTAAGATCCGCAATCTCAACAACCTTAAGATGTGCATGTCGTTATCCCTTTGTAGCCAGAGTATGTCTCCAATACTGTTGTTCTCTGGCAAACAACGCACATTCCTGAAGGTGATAGGTACTCGCTTTCATCTGTAAATTTTTTTTTCAGGACTCTCCAGATAAATGAAGACCTATCCTATATACCCTCTCCCTGAGACAAACTCCATATGCATTTGAATTTGGCTCCTCCATAGAGCTTTAAGTTCTCCATTCTCCACCTACCATTCTTCATTCTCCACCTTCCATTCTCCAATTTTCATGATTGGCCATCTACGCTTCATACTCGATACTACCTCTACTCACCATCCATCACTCAGACTTATTCTATTTGCTTCCGTGAGAGACTGACTTAGGCATCGGAGGGTCCACTGCCAGAGAACCCCTATTACGAGAGGGTTTTTCTATCTTTGATAGTTTTGTAGGATTAACCCGAGAGATCGATCGAGAACCTAGCACTAGCGGCTAGCTTCGAAGATCTCGATAAGCTATCCTATAACTGTCATTCTTTGCCGATACCAGCTCAGTGGCCTAAGCCAGCTTGACTCCCCAGCAGCAACACTCTCTATTCCCACTCTGCTGCTTCTCTTTATCTTTACTGATGCTGAGGATGCTTGCCTCTATCCCTATGGGGATGATGATGGAGATTGATAGATTGGCGATCAACTAGAAGATACATTAGTTGGTTGCCTCCCCTTAAGATAATAGATACTTTCTTTTGAGTCTTCCTTCCCTTCCTTCTTTTCTCTCCTCTATTCTAGAATGTCTTTCTTGTTTTTTTTACAGTGGATGTCTTGACTGCTTCTTTTGGGATCTTAATGTATATCCTCTATTTTTGGCCTTCTCTTATACTGTAATTCATAGTCTGTACTTAGAACTTATTCTGAATAAAATTGATGAGCAAGGTGGGAATCCACATTAATCTCCTTATCCAAAAAAAAAAAAAAAGAGGAGAAGGCTAAGGTTGATGAGTTGAAGGTTGGAAAGATCTCCGAAAATAAATAGATGGAGGACGACAGAGTTTGACTTGATGTGCATATAACATGATGTGTTCTTCATTTCTCGACTTTAGTTTGTGTTGTATGCATTCAAGGATTAGTAGATCTAGCCTAGTCAATGGGAAGGTGTTCAGATCACCATCGGGAGATGGATTAGGTGATGACAGTATGGATAGGGATGCATGTCTTACCAAAAATAGTGGAACTAAAGAAGGGTTAACATTGGAGAGATAATTTTAGTGTAGTTTGAACTTTGAACATAACTTGAGGTTCGACTTCCAAGGAGATAGAGCTAGGAAAATTATAAGAAAGGCAGTGCAACTATATATAAAGAAATCAATGTCTCTCTGGCACTTTTTTTTTTGGGTAACACGTCTCTCTAGTACTTTAAGAAGTAAATTGTAAGAAAGGCATAGCAGCCATATATAAAGAAATAATCATCCAATACTTTCATACAATTAGTCTAAGTTCACATGAAAAATAATAAAGCTAAAGTTACTGAAATTATAGAGTAAAAACAATCAATAAGGAAGATTAATCCTACGATCCTCTTAGGTTGATTAAATTATGGAAAGAAAGAAGAGGCAATTTGTGATGAATGGGCCCTTGGAGAGGGATTCTTATTGAGCTGTTAGCCCATATTCATCAAGGTCTTTCAAGTTGATGGAACAATCAAGTTAAGATTTTGGACGTCAATTTCTCATAGGAACCATACTTTTGTGGTGGTCTTATATGCTCAACAAAAAAGTAGACTAAGATTTTTGAATATTCTACACTCCAAATTAACTCAAAGTACATACAGTTGAATCATTTGGCATATTTAAAATCTTTTGTATTAAGATAATGATGTAGAACACTTATTCGATACATCAGCTTTGCCCAAGAGATAAACAAAACTAAACCTAGGTAATTAACATCAACAACTGATATGGCGACTGATTCTACCCAAGAGAAAAGTGATAATAAAATGAAATCAACAGATAGCGAGACTAGTTTCCATTTCCCATTATCGAGAGATCAAAAGAGGACCAGCTTTAGTCCCTCCACCAGCTTCTCTCACACATACTATTCAAGCTCGAAGGCAGACACCGGAAAGCTGTCAGAGAGGCCGGTGCCGGTCTTGAAAGTGACCTTCTCGGGTGAGGGATCATCGATGTAAACCTCGACAACAGAGAGCCACAGCAGCAGCTCCTTTGTCTTCACCCCAGTTATCTTCTTCAGCTTACGCTGCTCCACGAAGGCTGTCACCTCGGTGGCATACGACACTGTCTGCTTGATCTTCTTGAATGTGTGCTCCTTCTTCTTTTCTGGATCAGCCACATGAATCCAGCCGCGCGGTTGTAGCCAAACTCCTCGACATTCTCAAGGGGTAACAAGCCCTTGGGGAGGCCGAGCTCTTCGAGGAGTTGGATGGACTTCTTCTTGCAGAGGTCATCACCACAGTGGATCTCGGCGCCCTGACGGTAGCTCTCAATGGTTTGGATGCCATCCTAGGTGTATGTGTGATTACTATAAATTAAACAAGCAAGTGGTTGGAAGAGGATCAGCAAAGAAGAGGAGACTAACAATAAGAAGAGACTCAGGCTGATGGGTTATAGGTTGGAGAGGGTAGGGAGAATTTATAGATGGAGGATAACGTTTGGCCGAGAGCGTGTTCGACCTGTAACGATTGGACGAACAAAAGGAAACAACAGAATTGCAATTCTTTTGTTGAACTGGTCGTTCACGAAGAGTGATAGCATCTCATAGACCCAGGAAGTCGTTGCCGGACGAGCTCAACTATGGGTTTTGACTCGACTGGGTCATGGTTGGAAGGCCTTTTCACCTAGGAGATAACGGTGATGATGGTGCAATATTATTATTATATGGCGAAGGGAACGTAAGGAAGTCAACATGCGAGGGCTGATTTGAATATAATTTTGGAAGGACTCTAGAACCAGCCTTGCCGAAACTGGAATCAAAAGTGGTGGTTAGAACAAGTCTTGAAGCATTGGAACCGTTGGAAAAATGGAAAGATACGCGGGGTTAACCAAGAAGAGAACATAATAAAATTGTCGTGAAGCTAATGTACTTGTGCAATAGTTTCTCTTAATAATTTTTGAAGTTGCCAGCCCATATAGGCAATGCATGTTAGGTATGTAAAGAAACATAATTTTTTACATAATAATAACAAAATAATTTGGATTGGTCGAACTGTCCAACCAACTGCTCATGCGGTCGGGTTGGGTTCAGATTTTATAAAGGGGTTTGGGCTCAAAAATTCCAGCCTGATGTCAAGTAATATTAGGTTAGAATTCAGATTTAAATGAACCAAACTTGACCCCAACCTAACCATACCTAGTCTGTTATACAGACAAATAAACGACTAACATTTATGTTTTATGGAGATTACTCACGTGTTTGAATACTTGTATCTTTTCCGAGAGAAATATAGAATTATATCTTTGATCTTGTTAAATTATGTATAAGTGTAACACAGAAACTTAGGAATCATTGTAGCAGCAATACGTTAATTATTAGTTAAACAAAATATTCCTAATCATTTCCCTATCTTAAAATTTCCGTGCAACTCAATTTAATCTGATCAACATGACACAACCCAACTCAATTTGAAGATCCAGCCTGGTCAATAGGAAGGCGTTCAGATCTCAGTTAGGAGATGGATCAGGAGATTATAATAGTGTTAAGCATGCACATCTTACCAAAATAGTAGAAGAAATAGAAGACTGGTCAACATTGGGGAGCTAATTTCAATGTAGTTTGAACTTTGAAGATAAAGTTAGACTTCCTACAACCGGAATCAAAGAAGATAGAGATAGGAAAATTGTAGGAAAGGTAGTGCAAGGGCATAGCAACTATAAAAAAAATCTAAGCCAATACTTTTATATAATTAGTCTACTTTCACATGAAATGCAAATCAAAAATAAAAAAGGCGTTAAAATTAGAAAAAAAAATTAATATTGAAGATAAATAGTCCTATGACCCTCTTAGATTGAGCATGGAAAGAACAAAAAAGGCAATTTGTGATGAATCGGCTGGTCTAATTGGACTAGACCAGCTTAGTCAGCAAGGCTGACTCTAGTTTGCTCTTGGAGAGGGGCTAATATAGAGCTGTTAAACCATAATACCATTTTATCTCTTTTTAGAGCCGCAAGATGCCTAGGTTCATGGGATGAATCTAGGATTTTGAAGGGAGTGGTAGTTAGATTTTCCATCTGATGTAGGATATATCCGAACTCTATATTTTGGATACTTATTTATGAATTATTTAATTAATCTTTAATATAATATTATCAAGTAATTGATTTAGATCTATAGGCCTTATATATTTAAATGTTATATCCTAGGGGATATGTTGCTGTGTCACATGCTAGGCTTGAGTGGTGGGTTTCGAGCATGATTAAAATGCTACCAAAGTCTAGGTTTAAGATTCCTAGGATTAGACTTGAATGAGTATGGGTAGATGCACATCTAGGCGTTGGGTACACATGCTAGATAAACCTTTAATTGCAAGATATATACTTTCCGATATTTACAACTTGAATTGTTTATGATTGTGAGTTAGGCTGACATGGTCCAAGAAAGTTGATTGATGTGCTAGGAGGCCAACTTCATTTGTTGATGGCTCCATTGCCTGGAATCCTTCAGATCAAGAGACTGGTCTCCCATTCTCACTAGCACATGGCACCCATTAGTTGGAAAACCTCAACGGACTAGTCTCCCATTCTCACTAGCACATGGCACCCATTAGCTGGAAAACCTCAACAACCCTGTTAATGGAGCCCAAGGGGCAAGGATGCATGGCATGGGGACCTGAGATCATCCTCAGTAGCCAAGTTTGGGCCTCCTAGTTAATTCAAGCCCTTATCAGACCACATTTATGTCACGACAGCAATATTTATGTCAACAGGGATCAATGATCATGGTTGGCTTGACTTGCAGCTCTCGACTTACTGGCCCTATCTACAACATTTTGCTGCATGATATTTGGAGTATCATTGGACAAATCTAATACCTTTAAAGCTTCCCATCCTTGCAGAGAAGTATAAGAAGTCAATGAGTAGGCTGGTTTGTTAGTTGTTGGGGGTTTAGATGGGATTGGTGATGACTATGGTAATGCATGTAGTTTGCCTATGCTACTCTTATATTATGGTTTGCACATTGCTTCTTTAAAAGACATTGAGGTGGTTTGTGGTTGTATCTTTTGTGTGAAAGACCAGTGATCAATCTTCTTTCATGATATCAATTATTGGATCGTACTTTGTATACATCCAGCATGTAGATCGGATACGTGATGGCTTCACACTCCTTAGAGTGAGGTTCTAAAGAATATACAAGATTTATTTTATCGATCAGTCCAACTCAAATTTTTAATATTTTTAATCAACAAAATATATACAATTATCCTCTAAAATCCTATGCTTCTCACTGATCGATCCCCAGCCCAGTAGGATCTTTCGAATCTAAAAAAAACAGAAAAGAGAGTGAGCTTTATGGACTCAATAAGTTACCAGTGTCTCTGAGGGATTAAGCACAATTACTTTTCAAAATATAACAATTTATTAATAATATGTAACAACATAATTTCTTTTAAATATGCCATACACATCAGTAAAACCAAAATTCTCTCTTAGTTTTCGTTGACTACGATCACGATCAGCCCTGTGACAAGGCTTAGGAGAGATTAGCCCCTAAATATAGAACACCCAATCCATCGGCGTGTATCAGTGATCAACCCACTGACTAGACCCAGGAGAGAACTAGTTCTAATTCATATAGCTACAATTTGTCCCATGACAAGATAAATAGATTAGTCCTAAAATAAGAAATACGTGATACATCAGCGTGTGTCAGCGATCTGCCCCAATTGGCTAGGCTCAAGAGGACTAATTCTGCCAGTAATCAGCCCAACTGATTAGGCTCAGGAGAAATACATTTCTGACGTGTGCCCAACAATCAGTCTCATTGGTTAAACCCAGATCATAGTCTAACTAAAGTAGTTTTTTTATAATTTTACTACAATCAATTTTTTATAAATAATCATTCTTATTTTTATAACAGTATCGACTCAAATTTCATATCATCTAAAAGAGCCATAAAATAATTTTATTCAAAATTTCATGCATAGATGAACATACATAATTTGTTCCAAAATCATGCAATATTAATACAGAAAAATTATCTTTTCCAAAATTTATACCATGTAAGGGTGACATCATGCTTGATCCAATTTTTTTAAATTATTTTTCATGCATAAATACATATTTTAAACTTTAATAATTTTTAAATATTTTATGCATAAAATCTATTTTTTAAAGATATGAATATGTACCAAAATAAATCTAGAGATAAAAAAAACTTACAATTGATCAGATCGAAAATTCTATAATCTACTTAGTCCATTCTCTAGATCCGGTGTCCGGTGTTCTCCCGATGTTGAAGGCTCTGATAACAAGTTTTATTTAACCTCAATTTTAGAAAAATTAAAATAAACAGAAAGGGTCTCTCAATTTGGTCTGGTCTAGATCAGATCTATATAATTCGGGCTGGCCCAGACTCAACTAGATTGAGTCCAGTCAATAGATTAGGTTCAATTCCCAAGTCAAATCTACCAACTTGATTTGACCTAGGCTCAATTGAATTGGGTCCAAAGAATTAGGTTAACCATGAATAAGGGTAGGTCCCTTTTTTTCTCTCTCCCTCTTTCTCTCTCTCTTTCTGTTTCTTTACCAAATCAGGGCCTTTGAGGTTTTTCATGGAGATCGACCAGAGATGGTGGTCGGTTGCTAGGTAGTCGGATCAGCCGACGACGGCGGCACGACGGTGCCTGGGGGCAAATTCGACCGACGGTGATCGGGTATCCTAAAAGAAAAAGAAAAAGGGCACTGCTCTTAAAGCCATGGTAGCAACCCATGGACTGAAAGGTAAAGGAGGAAGAAGGGCACTTATCAGAGATGGCGGCAGTGATGGTAGCAGCCGACGATGTGGATTTCTAGTAGTTCTACCTGCTATCTCTCGGCACAAATATGTTGGGGCTTGGGAAAGAGGGTTAGGATTTTAGGAAGGTGGTGGCGCTCGACACGACAATGCGATGGTTGCCGGAGGGGAAGAAAAAGGAGAACGGTGGGGATTTCGATGAGGATTTTATCGAGAGGTGTAGTGTTTAAATAGAGGAGGGTGAAATCGATTCCTCCTCGGATAAGGCTGGATCTCACCGGTGTGATCAATCCAGATTCCTCCCCATCGGTGCGTGAAATCAATCTGATCTCCCTACTTCATCGATCATGGGAGAGGGAGAAACTGAGTCCCTTTGGGACTCTTTCTCACTTTTTTTTGTTCCGGTGAAGTCAGCAAAGGATGCTGGCTTTAAAGTGAACCGGATCCAAAGGGATCGGTTCTCGCATTCTCCCCTTCCTTAAAAAAAAAATTCATCCTCAAAATTTGAAAAATGTAGATCTTCCTAAGTTAAAGGTGCTCAACCCAAAAATTATATATACACTTTTGTCCAACTTTGGTATTTCTGTCAAATCAAACACATGATCATATTACTAAAATACTTGCAAACAATCTAACCCCTCGGATCAAGCATAATGCTCATGCATATTTCTATATCAAAGCCCAGACTCTTTCTAAGAATATTTCACAATTTGACATCTCTACGTCAATTTTGAAAACTTATCGCCTTGGATATACAACTAAGATCTCATGTTCTTTGATTGAAATCAGTATAATCAAAACTTTTATCACATTTAGAATTAAGATATAGATTAATAAGATCAACATTAATTAAGTGATCAAGATTCTGAGATTGAGATAGATGTATATTCATTTAATATTGAGTTGAGATCTATTAAATACAAAATCCTTTAGCTAAATTGATTAGTAAAAATAGTTATATTTGGCATAGAGTTTGAAATGAATTCGTCACAAACACTATGATAAAGTTTTGATTCCATACAAATAATGATCCATCTTGATTAAAATCAAATAATCAGATGACTGTAAAGGTGATCATGATAATGCAGTAATAACTTTAGGCAAAAATGATCCATCATAATTATGGAATTGATGTCAGAATTGAATCATAAAAATTGAATATGAAAGAATTTAATTAGATCAAATTTAATTAACAATCATCCAACCTTAGATATAAGATGGTCAAGAATTTCTTTAGCACAACCAATATAGTCACATCATGACTCACTTAAGAATCCATAGTACTTACATTCTCTTTATAAATAAAATTTTTTTTTAGAAAGAATCATATCTTCTATCATAATATATTTCAAACTATAATCAATATTTTCGATCAATTTTAAATGACTCAACTACTGCACTTCCACTCTATAACTCTGATTAACATTATCCAAAATTTCTTAATGATCCAATTAAAATTTTATAGAGTCTGAGTAAAGATTTTGTTGTCAAGTACATTAGATTACAATTATACCTCAAGATAATTATCATATACGTTCTATTATTTAATCAAGATATTAACTTCAAATTTGATTTGAGTCAAGCCAACTTTGGATCACCTTGACAATTTAATTAGATAATTTAAATTAATCTCTCTCTTTTGAGAAAATCAACTTTTGGCTTATTCATCATGATCTTGTAAATTGCTAGAACATCATAATTAGAAAAATAAATCAATTTAGAAGATCCTCTCACAATATTAGGTAAATAAAATATTTTCTTAGCCAAATTTTTATTATGATCATAGAAGTCTTCCTTACTCATAATATCCTTGAGTAATCATTCTATTACCTTCTCTATATTCTCTTATCAATCAAAACAATTATAGCCCTCTAATTCAAATGACTTTCAATAGATTCAATATTGCTATAACATAATACTACTTTTTCAAAATAAATCCATAGTACAACCAATCTATATTACTCAATACATATTTCCTCCTATATCGGTTAGTTAACCTTGATGACTTCCTTAAAATTTAATCTATGTCAATCTTCTATTCTTCAATTTGAAGGAATATAATTTATATCCATAAGGAGAATTTAGACATTGTGTAATAATTTAATCAACTTTAAACATCTATAATTATTTTGAGATAATCAATCAAGGTCCTAATTCTTTTCCACTCTCACTAATCTAAGTTTTTATAATCTTTAACATAAGCTCTGATACCACTCTATCACATTCCAAATCCAGTATCTAGATCGGACATGTGATGGCTACACACTCTTTAGGATGAGGTCCTAAAGAATATGCAAGACCTACTTTTATCCATCAGTCCAACTTAAATTTTTAATATTTTAATCAATAAAATATATATAATTATCTTCTAAGATCCTATACTTCTCACTGATCGGTCTCCAGCCTCATAAGATTTTTTGAATCTGAAAAAAATAGAAAAGAGAGTGAGCTTTATGGGCTCAGTAAGTTACCAGTATCTTTGAGAGATCAAGCACAATTACTTTTCAAAATATAATAATTTATCAATAATATTTAACAACATAATTTCTTTAAAATATGCCATGCACATCGATAAAAGTCAAAAATCTTCTCTCAGTTTTCGTTGACTATGGACATGATCAGTTCTATAATAAGGCCCAGAGAGACTAACTCCTAAATACAGAATATCTGATCCATCGACATATACTAATGATCAACTTCATTGGCTAGGCCCAAGAGGAAACTATCTCTAATTCACATGATCATGATTTGCCCCGTGATAAAAAAAAGATTAGTCTTAAAATAAGAAACACGTGATGCATCAGTGTGTGCCAATGATCAGCCCCAGCTGACTAGACTGAGGAGGACTAACTCTGTGAGTGATCAACCCCACTAGCTAGGTCCAAGAGAAACGTATTTTTGATATGTGGCTAACGATCAATCCTGTTGGCTAGATCTAAATTCTAGTCTAACTAGAGAGTTTTCTCATAATTTATTCATAATCAATTTTCATAAATAATCATACTTATTTTTATAACAGTATCAACTCAAATTTTCATATTATCCTAAAGAGCCATAAAATAATTTTTATTAAAATTTCATGCATAGGCGAACATGTATAATTTTCTTTCCAAAAATCATACAATATTAATATAAGAAAATCATCTTTTTCCAAAAATTTATACTATGCAAGGGTGACATCATACTTAATCCAATTTTTTTTTAATTATTTTTCATGCATAAATACATACTTTCAAATTTTAATAATTTTAAATATTTTATGCATAAAATCGATTTTTTTAAAGACATGAATATGTACCAAAATAAACCTAAAGATAAAGAAACTTATAGTTGATCAGATCCGATGTCCAGTATTCTCCCAATATTGAAGGCTCTGATAACAAGTTTTATTTAGCCTCAAATTCAGAAAATTAAATAAACAAAAAGTGTCTCTGATTCTGGTCTGGTCTGGTCTAGATTAGATCTATACAATTCGGACTAGCCCAGACTTAATTAGATTGAGTCCAGTCAATAGATTATGTTCAATTCTCAAGTCAAACTACCAACTTGATTTGACCTAGACTCCATTGAATTAGGTCCAAAGAATTAGGTTAACCATGAATGAGGTTAGGTCCCTATTTCTCTCTCCCTCTCCCTCTTTCTTTCTCTCTCTATTTCTATTTCTCTATCGAAATCGGGACCTCTGGGTTTTTCATGGAGATCGACAGGAGATAGGGGTCGGCTGCTAGACAGTTAGATCGGCTAACAACGGCAGCACGATGATGCCTAAGGGCAAATCTGGCAGGCAGTGATCGGGTATCCGAAAGAAAGAGGAAAAAGGGCACTACCCTTAAAGCCATGGCAGCAACCTATGGATTGGAAGGTAAAGGAGGAATAAGGGGACTTACCGGTGATGGCAGCAGTGACAGTAGCAGCCGACGAGATGGATTTCCGATGGTTCTATCCGAAGTCCGTTGGCACAGGTATGTTAGGGCTTGGGAAAGAGGGTTAGGGTTTGGAAGGCGGTGGTCGACACAGCAATGCGGTGGCTGTCGGAGGGAAGAAAAAGGAGGACGGTGGGGATTTCGGTGAGGATTTTATCGAGAGATGTAAGGTTTAAATAGAGGAGGGATGGAATCGATTCCTCTTTGGATAAGGTCGGATCTCGTCGGCATGATCAATCAGGATTCCTCTCCATCGGTGCATGAAATCAATCTGATCTCCCTACTTCATCGGTCATGGGAAAGGGAGAAACAGAGTCCTTTCAAGACTTTTTTTCACTTTTTTTTTTTTTGGTGAAGTCGGCAAAAGATACCGGCTTCAAGGTGAACCGGGTCTAAAGGGACTCGTTCTCAAAGTTACATGATCCAATGGTGGAGTGGGAAGGAACGTGAATCCTTCTTTTGCATGACAGATACTACCCTATGCTATTGAGATTTGACCACCCTTTTTATGCCCTGCCGACACATGAAGGAAATGGAAAAGAAGAAGCTGCTGTGCCGAACCCAACAAGGAAAAGAAGTGCAAAATTTGTACAACTTAGTAGAAACCGAAGATCAATATGTATATTAGCAAAGTGAATTGTCGCCATGCTTACACCACTTCATGGTTAAGATTGAGTTGTCCTAGAGTCTAGTAGAGTAGATCTATGGTATTCGTAGTACTCCAAAACTTTTATTGTTGCTGTTTAAGTGTTTGGAGGGCTACAAGCCCACCAGCAGTTTATCGATAAGATCATTGTACTCCAAACTTGAAAAGTATATAATTGAATCATACTGCTTATTTTGAAACATATATCACATTAAGACATTAAACACAGCGCTTGTTTCATACAACATCAATGCATAATCAAGTAAAAGATAAAACATAAAACAAGACCTAAATTATCAACTTTTAGCAAGACAGGCAGTGACAACTAATTCCCATTCTCCACCCTTATGCGAAAAAGGACAGGCTAATCACCCTCTCCCGGCTTCCATTCTACTAGAGCTCAAAGGCAGACAAAGGAAAGCTATCAGACAGTCCTGTGCCAGTCTTGAAAGTGATCTTCTCAGATGAGGGGTCATCGATGTACACCTCGACAACAGAGAGCCATAGCAATAGCTCTTTTGTCTTCACACCAGTGATCTTCTTCATCTTGCGTTGTTCTACGAAGGCCGTCACCTCAGTGGCATATGACACCGTCTGCTTAATCTTCTTGAACGTGTGCTCCTTCTTCTTCTTCTGGATCAGCCATATGAATCCAGCAGCATGGTTGTACCCAAACTCCTCCATGTCCTCGAGGGGAACAGACCCTTCGGGAGGCCAAGTTCTTCGAGAAGTTGGATGGACTTCTTCTTGCAAAGGGCATTGCCTTGATAGGTCTCAGCACCCTCACGGTAGTTCTCAATTGTTTGAGATGCCATCTTACTTTTGGTGTATGTGTTTTGAGCAAGAGAACAATGCTAGAAACAAGTCAAGGATTGGAAGAGGAGAGTAGTAGTTTGGAATGATCAGAAAGCTGAGGGCTGATGAGCTGAAAGTTGGCGAGAGTAGAGAGCATTTATAGATGAAGCATAGCATTTGGTTTAAGCCTGTAAGGTGTGTTTAAGGTGATGAGCCTCATTACTAAACTGCAGGTCAAAGTCTCCATTGTAAACGTTCAAATATTTTGAGCTCAGCCGGGTCATTTGAAGATAAAGTCAAGTCATGCTGGAAGGTCTTTCTACAGATGAAAGAAGGTCATCATGAGGAGAAGAAATGATAGGAGTATTTAAATGCGAAGAGGAACGTGAAGAGAACGGTCAGAATGGGACGGCTGGTTTAATATAGTTCTAATGCCACTTGAGATCATATTGCAACAACTGGGACCAAGGATGGTCCAAGAAAAGGGCTAGAAGAAGTCTTAGTGTTGAAGGCAGGAGAATAATGAGATACCATAATAAAATTAGTCTGGAGAGTGTGCAATATTTTCTAGGTATCAGCCGACATGCATATAAATTTTATATTGGGTATAGAAAATATAATTTATAAATTCATTATAGAAACAAATAGTTCTAGATTACTCTTAGATGGAGTAGTTATGCAAAGAGCGCAAGAGGAAATAGTAGCTGTATGATTTTTTTTTTTGGTAAAGATAGTAGCTGTGTGATTAATAACGGATTAGGAGAATATGGCTTTGGTAAGAATGAGAAAAAGTTTATTTGACTTCGTATGACGTTTTTTCCAGTTTCCTAGCTGTAACATGTCATAGATAAACTATTTTTTACAGTTTTTATGTTTTACATAAAATTGGATGGTGATTTTGCTAGACAATATAATAAACCAATGGGTCCAACTTGCTATTTAATTTAACAAATTATCAATTTGCTGAAATTTAATTCTTTGCCCTATTATTGGATCCATGATTTCCTTTTTTTTTTTAGCCAAATGGTGGAAGAGCTCAATGCACAAGTAATTCGAAATAAAATAAGCAAAACGAGAAGAGAAATAAAAAATGAAAAGAAGATAGAACAGAAAAATATGTGAGAAAGAGGCGGGGATTCCAAGTTTCCAACAAAACAAGCATCAGGGCTCTAAAGCTGTAATAGATCCAACTCCTACAACAAAGTGTCTGCTCATGAAATGTACCAGCCCAGTTTTGAATAGAGGCCGCCTATGTTAGATGGCTTCTCAAAAGCATTTTCCTAAATATGATTCAAAAGAACCTTAGAAACTGCTTCGTTCCATAATAGATTTGAATAAAATCTGGCTTTTGAGACTTTTTTAGGGTTTACTTTGCCAAATATTTTTTTGGCACTTAAATAAAATTCCAATAATGGGTACTTTGGGGATTTTAAAATAAAAGAAACAAAAGCACCTTTTATAACATATTCATTTTAAAATTTTAAGCCAATTAAATTTTTTTGACAAGAGAGGTCTAATGGTTTACTTGGTTAACAAGGAATAAATACCTTTCGAATAATTTTTGAACTAAAGTTAATTAGAAACTGAAAGGACCTTAGGGCCTTTTATAACTCGCCAACTACTTATTATCCCTTTTGTTCTTTGTATATCAGTTTTTTCAATTTTGAGTTCTTGAGAGCAATTACTCAATATACATGTAGATTCAAACTTAGGGCACTCTACGTTGAAAGGAGACCACCGACCAACTAAGATATGTTTTGCACAAATAAATTTTATTATTTTTGCATATTAAAGAGTAGAATAATGACTTACAAGAAGACTACTCTAATAGTTTTAATCTAAGAGATTGTTTGGTGTGACCTACAAGTGGAGTCGCAATGCAGGACCAACTGCAAGGTAGGTTAGCTTGTATGTTTGGAGGTCTACAACTATATTGCAGTTTACAATCCATTTGCAGCAACCTTTAGCTCAAATCTATCTCACAACTAAATTAGCTGTAGGATGAGCTCTAATGACAAGCACTTAAGACCTAAAACCCTCCACGCACTTGACTCCTTGCTTTCCTCTAGAAGCACCCTCCAAGCATGCACCTCCCTCTAATCATGCTCTCGTTCTAGCCTCCGCCCTTTAGGCATCCTCTCACCATATCCCAAGACCTCATCCAACCTTTTGCTCCTCACAAAACCCCAGTCATTGCCCGAAAATCATGTCTATGCTTGCTATTTCAAAATCTTCTCTACCCACCTTCACCCCAACTATCTTCTCTAGCTTCCTCTGCCCTCTCCCCACGTCCACCCCATCTCATACCTATGGCTGGCAATTTTCAACATGATCCATTGACACGGACATGACACGACATATACTTAGGTGGGTTTGGATTTGGAATAAACAGATTCTGGCTATAAACAGATTGACCCATTTATGACACTATAAATTTGTATCTTAAGCAGGTTGACCCATATAATCTGTTTTGATCCATTTTGATCTGTTTAAGTAAAAGAATTAAAACAAATTAACAGGTTACACAACACATTTAAACATGTTTAACACATTTATTTAAGGTTATTTGAGGGTAAATGAGGAGTGTTTGTAAATAAGATTAATTTTTAATGTTGTTTAACTTTGTTTTAGAGCTGTGAATTAGCGTAGTAGGCAACTAAATTATTTTATTTATTTTAATTTTTTGATCAAATTTTTATTATTTTAGTTAAATTTTGTAAATAAATCAAATAATTAAACGGGTCATTAGGCTGGTCATGTACTCGTTTGACCCACTAACATGATTATTAATCATGTCAGATGAGTCATGTCGTGTCAATCCATATACAATCATATCGTGTCAGTATTCCACAGGTCGACCTATTTAATTAAACGGATCGAGTTCAGATTGAGCCAAATTGTGTTATATTCCTTGGTCGATATGATCTATTTACGATCCGTGAATACGAATTGCCAGCCCTACTCATACCTCATCATACTCCCCATCGGTTCTTGTAAAAACTTCTATCACCATAGTCCCATAACTTTGTTCGAACGCATCCATGTGTATCTCCACCCTTCCCATGGCCATACCCCTTTTTGCTACCTTCCCTCAGCCTCCACCCTCTCCTACACCATGTTCTAATTGGGAAAAAGAAATAATTCTCTCAACCTGCTCAACTCGAAGCCCTTATAAAATTTAAGGAAAAATAGAGAAAATGGCAAAGTAGGTTCTAGGTTCCCTTTTATTTCATTAATCAACAAAAAATCGAGATACGTGCCCTCTCTTTATATAACTAAGGTCCACTTATTAGTCAATAACAAATTGAGATACAGAGTCTCTATTTATGCCTTACTAACAGACTAATGAGGTCTATTTTTGCATAATTCAAGTTAGATCCCTCTTTTAGTTAAAAAAAGATAGCTTTCTGAAATAGATATGATTAGCTAAAATAATTATAAAAGATAAAAATCCTTTAAAAGATAGATTTTGACTTTTATATTAATTTGTTTTCAAACATTTGCTTAATTCTTCTCAGATTGGAAGGATACACCTAGTCAAAGTCTTTCTTAAAAGGAATTTTAGTTTAACCAGTTTGTTTTGAGGTTCATAATAGAATTCAGCTTGCTCTGATCATTTTTGCCTTTGGACTAGAGCAAATGTCTGTTACCACTTCATCATGGAGATTGAAGTGCCACACAGATCACCAAATAGCGAATGTAAAAGCTCTCATTTCTATACTTCAAACTCAAAGAACATATTATTAATTGAATCAAATGATTAGTTATTGAAATAATCATTAATAAACCATTATCACAAAATTAAATCTTCATATGCAAAGAAATTCTAGATCACAAAAATCATATCGGCGGGCACTATAAAAAGTTAGCATGGGCTTTTGATTTTGCTACATCTTCCTAAGTGCCCATCTTTCAAAAGGAGCATAAAAGTCAAAGATTCATTTTACTAATGAAGCCATTAGTGTTGTAATTAGAAAAAGTATAACATCCTCTTTTTAGAAAGAGCTTTTTATTGGTATATACTACATAATCAGATAATATACATGCAATAAATTAATCATCTAACAAGTCAATGCACATCGATCTCTACTAAAGCAATATATATTTTTCAGAATATAGTAATCATTAATATATAGTAAATGGTCAAGTAATGCATACCAAGTAAATCAATAATCAAGAAAGTCAATATATATCTCTAGATAAATTAATACATAATTTTCACAATATGGAGTTTGCCAATATATAGTACATAGTCGGATAATATACACTTAGCATTAGTCATTTAGCAACTTAATACATATGTTTCAGTAAATTGATATATAATTTCTAAAATATCATATTCACTAGTACACATTATATAGCTGGGTGATATATACTCATCAACTGTCTGATATATATTGCAAGGCTCTTTGATACAAATTCGATAGTGATCCAATATATATTTTAGGTAAATCAATATACAGTTTCAGAATATGCTTTTTTTAAAAGTATATATCAAAAAAGCTTATGGTATATATCAGATAGTTGACAACTATATATTATCTGGCTATATTATTTGTACTGGCAAAGATAATACTTTGAAAACTATGTATCAATTTGTTTGAAGGTATATATTGAATTGCTAGATGATTAATTTGCTAGGTATATATTATTTATCTGTGTATTGTATACTGATGAATTCCATATTCAAAGAAGTGTATATCTATTTACCTAGATATGTATATTGATCTGCTCGATGATTAATTTATTTGGTATGTATCATTTAACTATATAGCATATACCGTAAAGTATGTTATGAAAACAAGAAAAAAATGCTGTACTTTTTTAAATCATAGGATTGACAAATCTATTAGTAAAAAAGATTTTTGGCTTTAGGTTTTTACTTTAAGATGGGTATTAAGGGACACATAGCAAAATCCAAAGTCTGTCCTATATTTCTTTCTTTGGTGCCCATCCTATAGGATTTTCTTTAATACATTGGTAGTATTGTCTCAAGTTTTTTGTGCAAGTAATTATATTTATAATGAATGGTGTTCGAACAACATTATTCCAAAAAAAATGACGATGATCTTTTAAAAGTTAGAGCAAAGTGATGTCGTGTGACCAACTGATGCAGTAGTACTTGATCCCAAAGGCCCATAGTATAATAGAATAATATCTATATCATTTTATAGGTATTGTAATCAATAATGCTCCTACCGCTATTTCTTTTAAAAAATCTTTTCAAAAGTGAGCAAATGGTTGTGTTCGGACCAAATTCTGCAGTAGCTATTGGCTGAATCATTTTATAAGGTCCATAGACACATCAAAATACTAGGACTTTCCAATTTTAAAGAATGGACATCAATAAAATATTCCTGGAATTTGGGTCGTAAAGGATAAGTTTGCCACTTGGCCAAAGAAAATGTCAGGTAAAAATCAAAGTAAAACATTGATCACCTAGCTAGAATGTATATCTATAGTGCTCATTACAGTACTATAAACTTTAAGAAATATATTTGATGATTCAAATGATGCAGCAAAACTGTTAAAATGTAATGTTTGTTCTTTTTAATTTCTAGGTTATGTGAGTTTTGGTTTAATTGTATGTTGGATTCATGTATGGGCTCATATATAGTTTGGCTCATATTGTCATAGTGGTTTATGTATTGATGTATGAACTTTTGTAGGATGCGGTAGCCTCATACATAAGAGGCCTTCTGTACTAAGAAAAAAGAAAGAAAGAACCCTAGATCTATATTCTTCCTCAAATTTTCATCTCATTCTCTACTTCAATCTCCTCCCAAATCTCATTAAGTTGGTAAACAAAGCCAACAAAAGTGGTATCAGAGCAAGGAAGATCAACAAGATTTGAGTTTGAAGATAACAAGTAGGAAAGAGAGCACCATTCAAGAAGATCTCCATGACAAGTTCAAACAACATGGGTATGAACATCAATCAACCTTCTATTCCTATTTTGATGGAAAAAATTATGATTATTGGAGCATCAAGATGAAGACCCTCTTCATTTCACAAGAGATTTGAGATTTGGTGGAGAGTGGGTATGAAGAGCCATCTTCTCCAACTAACCAACAAAGAGAGCAAATGAAGGACTACAAAAAGAAGGATGCGAAGCCCTCTTCTTTATCCAAACAAGCGGTGTCCGACAAAATTTTTTCAAGAATCATTAGAGCCACCAAATCAAAGGAGGCATGGGACATCTTACAAAAAAAATTTCAAGGGAATACCAAGGTGAGAACTATCAAACTTCAAACTCTAAAAAGAGAGTTAGATAATTTAAGAATGCAAGAAATGAGAAGTTGAAGGATTACTTCTCCAAAATCATGCAGATTGTTAATCAAATGAAGAACTATGGTGAAACCATCATCGAGCAAAGAATATGTGAGAAAATTTTGGCTAGTTTGCCTCCAAAATTTGATACCATAGTTATTATTGTTGAAGAATCTAAAGATCTTTCTACTTTAAGTATTCATGAGTTGATGGGATCTCTTGAAGCTTATGAGTAAAGATTGTTTAGGCACAAAGAATCATCATTAAAAAGTACCTTTCAATCTAAACTCAAGGTATTTGACAAAAGTCTTTAAAGAGAACCGTCTAGTCACGTACAAGTTAAAGGAGAGTCATCTAAAAGTGAAAACCAAAATAGAGGAAGAAGAAGGAATATGAGAGGAAGAGGAAGGAGAAGAAATAACTTTCCAAGAAATCAAAATGATGAGAGCACTCAACCTAGATGTAATATATGTAAAAGATCTTCTCATGTTGAAAAAGATTGTTGGTTTAGAAAAAATCCCAATGTTATAATTGCAAAAATTTGACCATGTTCAAAAGATTGTAGGTACCAAACAAGTGAGCAAGCACCCTTCTCTAAAGAAAATGAAGATGGCCAAAGCACATTCTATGCATGTCAAACTATGGAGAAGCAAAAAAATGATGTATGGTACTTTGATTGTGGATGTAGCAACCACATGATCGGTGACAAGTCCATCTTTGTTGACATTGATAGTTCTTCAATCTCACAAGTTAATATAAAAAATGGTGCACTAGTCTAAGAAAAAGGTAAAGGGACAATTGTAATTGACACAAAGAAAGGAAGGTAGTTCATCCATGATGTTTTACTTATTCTGGACTTGACACAAAATCTTCTAAGTGTTGGACAATTGGTTGAGCATGGGCACATGGTGCACTTTGAAAATAATTAATGCAAGATATATGACAAAGAAAAAAAATAATTTATGATAAATATCAACATGGAGAAAAATAGAAGCTTTCCTCTCATTTTGCACTATGCAAAGAATGTTGCATGGAAGATGGAGGTGAATGATGAGTCATGGCTATGGTACAAAGATATGGGTACTTAAACTTTCAAAGCTTGAGAAGTCTACATCAAAAAAATATGGTGTATGGTCTACCGGCAATACAAGATAAAAAAAAATTGTGAAGGATATGCACTTAAAAACAACACCGAGAGATATTTTCATAGAGCATGCATGGAGAGCCAAAGCACCATTGGAGCTTATTCATACCGACATATGTAGACCTATGAAAACTCCTTCTCATGCCGGTAACATCTATTTCATTACCTTCATTGATGATTACTCAAGAATGACGTGGGTATACTTTATAAGACATAAGTCTGAGGCATTCACCGTCTTTAGAAAGTTCAAAAATCTTGTGGAAAGACAAAGTGAGAACTACATCAAGGTGCTAAGAAGTGATAGAGGTGGTGAATATAACTCAAATGAATTTGAGAAGTTTTGTGAAGATCTTGGTTTGCAAAGATAATTGACCGTTGGCTACACACTGGAATAAAATAGAGTTGCCGAAAGAAAAAATCGTACTATTTTTGAGATAGCTAGATCTATGCTCAAAGACAAAGGCCTTCCAAATTTTTTTTGGGCGGAAGCGGTGTATACGGCAGTGTACTTGATGAATAGATGTCCAACAAAAGCTCTCCAAAACAAGACACCATCTGAAGCTTGGTCTGGTAGAAAGTCTTCGGTGAAGTATTTCAGAGTCTTTGGATGTGTATGCTATGCATATATTCCAAAGAAAAGGAGGCAGAAACTTGATGAAGTGAAAAATATATTTTTGTTGGCTATAGTTCTAAATCAAAAGACTATAAACTTTTTAGCTTGAAGCACAATAAGGTGATCATAAAAAGAGATATTCTTTTCAATGAGAAGGCTACTTGGGATTAGAAGGATAAGAAAGTTGAAGAAAATGTTGTTACTCTTGATGAAAAAATTCATGATGTCCAAAATGAAGAAAATAAGGATGAAGATTCACCACAAACTTCTTCAAGTATAAGTCCATCACCAACTTCAAGCTCAAGCTCATCTCTAAATTCCACTCCCTCAAGAATAAGAAGCCTAAGTAACATTTATGCCACTTATAATTTTTGCATGATTGAGCCTAAAACTTATGAAGAAGCTATATATGAAGAACTATGAAACAAGACAATGCAAGAAGAAATTGATGTGATTGAGAAGAATAAAACTTGAAAGCTAGTGGAGAAACTAAATGATAAGGAAGTCATTGGCTTGAAGTGGATCTATAAGATAAAACACAATCCGGATGGGTCTATTCAAAGATACAAAGCAAGATTGATAGCAAAATGGTACTCTCAACTATCTGGGATTGATTATCAAAAAATTTTTGCACCGATTGCTCGACATGATATAATTAGAACTCTCATTTCTATGACGGGACACAAAGGTTGGAAACTACACCAACTTGATGTAAAGTTAGCATTCTTGAATGGGATATTGGAGGAAGAAATTTATATAGAACAACCTCAAGGCTTCATCATCAAAGGTCAAGAAATAAAGTGTACAAGTTGAAAAAGCATTGTATGGGTTGAAGCAAGCACTCCGAGCATGGTATTCTTAAATTGATGCCTATTTCAATGGAAAAGAATTTCAAAGAAGTCCAATTGAACCAACACTTTATGTGAAGAAGGAAGGTAATGATATTCTCATTGTCTCTCTTTATGTTGATGATTTGATCATTACAAGTAACAATGAGAATATAATTTTAGCTTTCAAAAGTAATATGATGAGAAGATATGAAATGAATGATATGGGTTTGCTCCATTACTTTTTGAGAATTGAAATCAAGCCAAGAGAATATGATATTTTATTTGTTAAAAGAAGTATGTAGAAAGCATTCTCAAGAAGTTCAAAATGGAGAATTATAATGTTGTGGCAACACCTTTGGTGGTAAATGAGAAGTTCATGAAAAAGATGAAAGTGATGAAGTCAATGCATCACTATATAGAAGCATTGTTGGAAGCTTATTGTATCTCACAACTACAAGACCGGACAAAATGTTTGTATCAAGTTTACTTTCTAGATTTATGCAAAAACGAAGCAAGGTTCATTTTGGGGTGGCAAAAAAAGTTTTGAGATACATCAAAAGCACCAAAGATTATGGCATCATGTATGAAAGGAGCATAAATGACCATGTGAAGTTATTTGAATTTTGTGATAGTGATTGGGTCGGAAGCATTGATGATATGAAGAGCACATCGCGCTATACATTTCTTTTGGATCCGGTGTCATATCTTGGGCATCTAAGAAGCAAGACATTGTGGCATTGTCATCTGCGGAAGTCGAATATATCTCAACTACTTTGGCGACACAACAAATAATTTGGTTGAAAAGAATACTAGAAGATGTAGGTGAGAAGCAAGAAGAAGCCACTACACTACTTTGTGACAATAAGTCTACCATCTCTATGATAAAGAATTCTATCTATCATAGCCGTACGAAGCATATCAAAATCAAGTACCATTTCATAAGAGATGTGGTAGAAGAAAAGGAAGTTGAAGTAAAATATGTGAGGACTCAAGACCAAGTTGCAGACATTTTCACCAAGACATTATCGAAAGAGAAATTCATCTACTTTAGAGATCTCATGGGCATTCAAGAACAACTATTAAAGGGGAGTGTTAAAATGTAATATTTGTTCTTTTAATTTCTAAGTTATGTGAGTTTTGGTTTAATTGTATGTTGGGTTCATGTATCGGCTCATATATAGTTTGGCTCATGTTGTCATAGTGGTTTATGTATTGATGTATGAACTTTTGTAGGATGTGGTAGCCTCATGTACTAAGAAAAAAAAAAGAACCCTAGATCTATATTTCCCCCAAACTTTTCATTTTATTCTCCACTTCAATATCCTCCAAAATCTCATCAAGTTGGTAAACAAAGCCAACAAAAACATATATAAGAATTGACCATTAATTGCAAATTTTATTTGATACAGCAGCACTATTGGAGACAAAATTAAAGTAGAAAAGAACTAAAATATTTTAGCAAGATGTTTAAACAGTTAGAACTCCTGATTTTCATTTTCCAACTCCAAGATGATAGAAAACCGAAGCTCTAGTTCATCCGCCAACTCAAGCTACTCGAGCTCGAAAGCCGACATCGGGAAGCTGTCGGATAGCCCAGCACCAGTTTTGAAAGTTATCTTCTCCATTGAGGGACCATCAATGTACACCTCGACAACAGAGAGCATAGTAACAGCTCCTTCGTCTTCACCCCACTATCTTCTTCATCTTGCGTTGCTCCACAAAGGATGTTACCTCGATAGCATAGGACACAGTACTACTTGATCTTCTTGAATGTGTGCTCCTTCTTCTTCTTCTGGATCAGCTGCATGAACTCAACCACACAATGGTAGCCAAACTCCTCAACATTCTCGATGAGGAACAAGCCCTCGGGGAGGCCGAGCTCTTCGAGGAGCTGGATGGCCTTCTTCTTACAGAGGTCATCACTGCGATGGATCTCAGCACCCTTGCCGTGGCTCTCAATGGTTGGGAGGCCATGTTATTATCGGAAGGGTTTGGAAGAGAAGTGAATGGAAGTGTTAGGAGGCTAATTCGGGGGTGGTGGTGATAAGACAAATGAGTAAAGGAGGGAGTATTAATAGATATGAAGATGGTGAAGAAGTGGCGGGGAGTATGAGAGTTTGAATGAGTACCGGCCTAGACACAATTGATTTATGTAAGACAATATAATTGTTAAGAACAGGGAGGAAGGGGTCAAGAGAAGATAAGTCAACAAAGACGGACCGAAAACTCCATTACGTCTTCTTGTAGTTGGCCTTGTAATCTTCTTCCAAGCTCCCGAGTCTATCTCAAGCTATAAATTGGGTCTGAAATAGCAAGGTTTGATTGAATCATTCAAAGCCATCTGATACACGGCGTCTTTCTATGTATAATGCATGGCAAGTCATGTGGTCAATCATTGGCATCGTGAAAAAAATAATAACAAGAAGAAATATTGCATACTTCATGGAACAAATTGCCCTTGTTTCTTCTGATGAAAATTATGCAATATCATATGATCAAAATCTCTCCTTGATTCTCTTAGCAAATTATGCAATCAAATTCAGCCATTATGTCCAATTATATAATACCATTCAATGAAATTCAGCTAATATGATCAGCTATATAATATCATGTGATGAACATCATCTTTTGATTCTCTCGATAAATCATCCAACTAGATTTAATAGATATGACCAGCTATGATATAGCCAGATATACAATCAATATATATTCCATTCCTTAATTAAATTTTCTGCATGCTTCATGCCAAGATGGTACATATATATGTAGATTTCTTTGTATCATATCAAATCTTGTACAATCTCTTTGATGTGGAGATATTGGAATCATATGAAGTGTATATAAATCTATTGTCATAGCTAATGAAAATCAAGCTTAGCCATAAATTTTCACATTAATATGGTATTAGAGTACGTAGGAAATTGCTTTTTCTTTCTTTCTCTTATATTCTCCCTAAATCTGGAGTCCTATTTAAAACAATATAATAGATCAAAATTCTCCTCTTAGTATTTCTATTTAAAAGAATGTAAATGACTTTATCAAAAGAGTGGAGTATAAAACTAAATCAAAGGATTATAATGCACTTCCATTTGCCCTGTTCTAGAAGAAATATACGCTTCTCTATTGCAGGCATTTCCTAAACACGGTGATGTGTGATTTTACTCATATTAATATTAGAACGAAGCATCCGTCATTGTGTTTAATACAATACATAAAGTTGTACTTAATTAGGGCAGTTCTATGCATGTCTATGCTCAACCCATACCATTGGATCATGCATTGGTTGGTTTGAGATTTTTGGAAGATGGATGATGGAGTTTGGAGCGCACTGAAATCTATGCCTGTGTGATCCAAACGGTGGATTTGCATGAAGAAAGATGGATTCTTCTTCATGCAAAAGATGCAACCTCATTCTGATGGATTGGTGTTGGGTCAACATGTGCCCATCCATTGTTTAGAGTCTGCTAAAAGTTTACTTTATCTGAACTCATCCAACTCGATCATACGCAATGTTATAGTATAGCCTTAAGTTTTACGAATCCAGACTAGACTAGACTTGAATCCAATTTCGACTACATAGTTTACTTGATATGTAATGTATAGTTTTATTCTTTTATATGTCACATTTCTTATTTTTCGCATATAACCCCTCCCATATAAATTAACATATCTAAGGTTAACTCCTTAAAAAATTTGCAGACAAGATTTTCTTGTCCTAGAACTCTTGGAAGCTGTTTCTTTTTTTTCTTTGGTCGGTGGTGTTGGCCGGGGGGTGGGTGTAGGGTGTGGGGGTGGGTGGTGTTGTGTGGGAGGGGTGGTGGGGAAGCTAGAGCTCCATTAAGTAAATGAAGTCACAAACCCTCTAAAAAGCTAGAGCTCCATTCTCCCTTCACTTAACCCTTGAAAGCTTCTTCATTGAATTCCAGCTCCTCGTCATTATTGCTAAACTTTAAAACTTGATCCTATCTTGAATCCGGAGATAACTGCATTGTTGAAGGATGTAGTTTAGCAGCTAGAACCTTCAAAAGGTCAAGTGGCACAAGGAATGATGGGAAGAAACGTGAAAAGAATTCTATAATGGCTGGTGAAAATTTTGTTGGATGAAGATATCTTGACCAGCAGATATATATGTAAAACACGGATCTTTTTATACAATTAGTGAAGGCATTGTTTTCAAAGAAACGTAACTTTCACATTGAGATTGTCCTTAGTGAATAGTTTTAAGATGTGTCAAGGGGGAAACCCTTGCCCTACACAAGAAAGGGAATAATTTTAAGAGCATGGCAGGAGTTGATCCTTCCAAGTAATTATACCGACTAAATATTTAGATCGATCCAGCATCAACCCAAACTAGAAACCAAACCTAGACCCAATTTGTACCCGATCTAAACCAAAACCGATCCCTATATACTCAAGATATTTCTATTGGTCCTTCTAGCAGAGTATGCCTGATTGATTTTCTTTATTCCTCTTTAGCAAAAGTGCATGATTCAATTTCAAAGACAGATTTCAGTGATCATTTTTGCCCTATGAGAAACTACCATCTGCCCAAGTTATATGAAAGGAAAATCCTAAGAACTTGGGCTGCAAACAATTGCTTGCTCATTAAGCAAAATAATTATCTGTTACCATGTAAGATTGGAGTTCAACAAATGTCGCCAAACATGTAAATCCAAAGCACCCATACTGCAAAATCAGATCATTTGAATGAATGATATGATTTTCTGAAGACATATATAGCAATAAGACCATTATTGAATGAACTTTATTCATACAGCAGCAATTATAAAGCGAAAAATAGGTCAGATACTGAAGTCTTAGTAATGTCCTCAACAGAGAGCAAGAGAGAAGTCTTAATTCCCATTTCCACTTTCAAGAGGAATTGGAACAAGCTCCAGTCCCTCCACCAACTTCTCTCTCGTACACTATTCAAGCTCGAAGGCAGACACCGGGAAGCTGTCAGAGAGTCCGGTGCCGGTCTTGAAAGTGATCTTCTCAGAGGAGGTGTTATCGATGTAAACCTCGACAACAGAGAGCCACAATAGCAGCTCCTTCGTCTTCACCCCAGTTATCTTCTTCATCTTGCGCTGCTCCACGAAGGCTGTCACCTCGGTGGCATATGACACCGTCTGCTTGATCTTCTTGAACGTGTGCTCCTTTTTCTTCTTCTGGACCAGCCACATGAATCCAGCTGCACGGTTGTAGCCAAACTCCTCAACATTCTCGAGGGTAACAAGCCCTTGGGAGGCCAAGCTCTTCAAGGAGTTGGATGGACTTCTTCTTGCAGAGGTCATCACCACGGTGGACCTCGGCTCCCTCACGGAAGCTCTCGATGGTCTGGGACGCCATCTATTTTATTAGAAGGGATTGGAAGAGATGTGAATGAAAGTGTTGGAAGGCAAAGGGAGGTGGTGATGGAGAGACGAGGGAAAGAGCACGTATTTATAGATATGAGGGTGATGAAGCAGAAGTGGAGGAGAGCATGAAAGTTTGAATGAGTGGGGAGAGATATTTTGACTTTGAAGAAGTTTGGGCCGGCCAACATGCGGTTGGACGTTCCAGATGTAAATGATGAGCTTTGAAATTGGCGAGGTCAAGAGACATGGTCAACAAAGACGGGTATACAATTAATTTTGATAGCCGTTATAGTTGGCCTTGTAGACAACTTTGTTTAGAGAGGTGCTATGCCTTTAGGTATACGTTTGGTTTTGGACACCAGAGCTAAGGAAACGAACTCGTGTCCCTCTGACCTAATCGTTCAAAACCATCAGATAGACGGGTTAGTCCAGGCTGTATGATATACCGGATCCTTTGGCCAGTTATAGTGTCAAAGCAAACGATTAAAAGAAAAAAAAAAAGGGAAACGGATGCACATTTTGTGAAACACATTCCCCTTGTTTCTATCTCTCTAGACTTACTAGACTGAAATTTATAAAATAAAGAGACCGAAGGATTGTAAGCACTAGAATGAAGATATAAATGGGTATTAAGTCACATACAACGTTCAATTGCTATACTTGAATTGTAGTTGCTATATATGAAGCTTTGAATCTTTGGACTAAAAAGCATTGTTTGAGAATTAGGTCTCCATATTGTTATAACTTACAATGCAATTTCCAACTTTTGCAAACTCTCATCTCTACTGCTACCATATATGAGATTTGCCTTCATAAAGAATAGCACAAAATTCTTGCTAAATGACACAAAACGAAGAAGGGAAAGGTGAACGATGCAGAGATCCATTTTCTTTGTTTATTGCTAAAGTACAAATTGCTTTATACAAATGGTCCATTCCTCCTCTTCTTC
>KE504891.1:628413-643426 GCA_000441515.1 Elaeis oleifera | reverse complement strand
TGTCTAATAATGCCTTCTGACTTGCAAAGTTATCAAATTCTGTAGAACAAAATTCTAAACCATTATTAGTCCGAAAGATTTTCACCTTCCTTTCAGTTTGCCTCTCGACCATAGACTTCCACCATTTGAATGTTTCAAATACATCACTCTTATTTTAATGGTGTATATCTAGACTTTTCGGGAGTAATCATCAATAAAGTAAGTATATATCTTGATCCACCCTTGGATATAATTGGAGCAGATCCCCATAGGTCAGAATGAATATAGTCTAATATACCAACTGTCCTATGCATGCCTGTAGTGAAGCTGACTCTGTGTTGTTTTCAAATATGCAGTGCTCACAGAATCCAAGTGCACCAATCTTCTGACCACTCAGCAGACCACGTCTGCTCAGCTCCTGTAGACTTATGTCTGAAATGTGTCCTAGTCTCTGGTGCCATAAATGTGTCAACTGCTCAAGAAAGATTGTACTGCTGATGCCTGACCAACAACTGTACTGCCATCCAGGTAGTAAAGGGTGCCACTTAATTTACCTCTCAATAAAGTTAATACCCCTTTATTGATAGTTATAGATCCTCTACCCCATCTGCCCTCATATCCTACTCTGTCAAAGGCATGTATTGAGAGAAGGTTCTTCTTTAATTTAGGAACATATCTGACATCATCCAATATCACCACGGTATTTGAATTAGATTTAATTTGTATCATTCCAATACCTTCTATATTACAGATACCATCATCTCCAAGAAGAACAGTACCACCTCTACAAAATCTAAAGGAAGAGAACCATTCCTTGTGAGGTGTCATGTGGAAGGATGCTCCAGAATCTATGATCCAAGTGTCAGCATGACTAACACTGCAGGTAGCTGTAAACACTGCATCATCTGGTATACTGCTATGACTTCCTGAAGAAACTACAATTGATGCTGTATCAGAGATTATTCCTTTATCCTTTTGTTCCTTCTCCCTTTTAGATTGTAGAAGTCTACATTCAGATTTTCAGTGGCCTGGCTTTTTGCAATAGTGACAAATACCTGATCTTTTGGGCCTAGACTTTGATCTATTTTGGACTTACTTCTACCCTGTCCCCCTTTTTCTGTTCATCTCTACCTCTAACAGTAAGACCTTGAGCTGGAGTCTGAGCTTGATGCTGAAGCTGTACTTTTAATCTAAGTTCATTGGATAACAAGGTAGCTTCTACTTCTTCAAGACTTATTGTTTCTCTTCCATAAAGCATGGTAGTGGTAATATGCTCAAAGGACTTAGGCAAAGAGTAAATTAGAATCAAAACCTTATCTTCTTCATCTACATCGACATCAACATTTACTAGATCAAGCAGGAGCTTATTGTACTCATCCAAGTGATCTTTAAGTGAAGTTCATTCTGTCATGCGAAATGTGTGTAATTTTTTCCTCAAATATAATCTATTAGTCAGAAATTTTGCCATATATAAACTGTCTAGTTTTTCTCATACACTTTTGGCTGTATCTAGTTCCACAACATTGCATAGGACTTTATGACTTAAACCTGAAAACAAGGTTCCTAGGGCTCTCTCGTTAATTTCTTCTTTAGCAGCCTCATTATCTCCCGGGATTGAATCCATACCCTTAAGGGCTTTTGCAATGCCTTCTTTAACCAACAAATATTTCATCCTTACCTTCCATAGTGAAAAATCTCCCGTGCCATCAAAGACGGCCACTTCATGCCTGATGGTGGTGGTGTGAGAGACAGACGCCGGATCATTAGCCATTGAAAACTTTATTTCTTCTCACCAGTCATCCAGCTCTGATACCAATTGTTGAGATCACGCGCACCGGATTGGATTGACTTGGGCTTTTGAACTAAAGTCTAATCTCTTTGAGACAATTCACCAAATACATTGCAGGCATAAATAAACAAAGACAAAGAAATCAAGATTTACGTGGTTCGGCACAAGGGGCCTACATCCACAGGGAGGAGGAGCAATCCACTATAAATCCATCCCGAAAAATAAGTACAATATGAGGTATAAAATACCCAAAACCAAAGCCAACAAGAAGGCAACAGAGTACCGAATAGAAGGCAACAAAGATCCAATCGGATCTACCAATCTCAGCCTCGGCAATAGATCAAGGTAAGATAATACCTGAGGTGAAGATACCTTTCTCAATCCTCGACAAAAAATCAAGATGAATACCTCCTTACCAACCGAAGAAGCGTTCGGTCATCAGCACAGGGCATCCATGAAACCGAGAAGGAAGAAGACAGGTAGAACACCAACAGAACACCAGCGAGAGAAAGCCAGGAAGCAAGCCCGTGCGAGAACATCAGCAGGAGAAAGTCAGGAAGCAAGCCCGCACGAGAATATCAGCGGGAGAAAGTCAGGAAGCAAGCTCGTGTGAGAACATCAGCGAGAACCACCGCACACACACACGGAACCACACACAGAAGAAGGATGCCTCGGCCTCCTTTTAAAAAGAAAAAACAAACTCCGTGAAATAGAGGTTCACCCGAAGAAGAATTCTTAGCTGTCACGGGAGACAAACAAGGAAAGAATATATATTCACAACCGTTTTGCAGAAAACCCTTGATCTCTTTATAAAATTGGAGCAATATATAACAAGAAGGAATTTAGCCATAAAATATAAATCGAGACAGCTTTCACTATAATCCAATTCTAACCATAAAAGTTTAGTATAGTAATGGAGATTACCTCCATGTAGAATGAACAATCTATCAACCCATAGGAACGGCAGATACAAGACTCCTTCCCACCTCCAACTCCAGTGAAAGAACCGAAAACGTTTTGAGACCCCGTTCTTTACCTCCACCCCAAATAAAACCAAGTCAAGAAGAACAATGAAGAGATGATGGATTTGGAGGGGACTGGAGGATGGGATGGAGGCTACCCAGTTGCCATAAAAGAGCAATTGACTAATGGAACACTGGAACCAGAAACCAGACGATGGAATCACAATGGTAGGATATCTTTTCCCCTTCATCGAGATGATTTAGAAGGTTTTAATCTGTTTCCTAGTAACGGAAAAGGATTGTCCCAAGAGTTGAACCTTCTGGTCCTGCGCTCTCCAAGCTAGCGATTCCATCGCTTGGCCGACCGTTGCTGAGCTCCAACGGCCTAACATCTAACTGTAACTTGACCTTCTTCCCTCCTATATGACATGCAATTGTTCCTTCTAGACGTGTGTCCATTTAATGAAGCCTAGATGGAGATTGTCTATAAATGTCTCCGAGACTCCAGCTTGTGATTGATGTATAGGGAATATGGTGTAGCTCGTTGGAGATGGTGTTTTCAATCGGTATGACCAATTGTTAATGCAATTTAACAGCCTAACATCTAACTGTGTTCCTCCCATTTCTTCGGGCCATGTAGCTGCTCTACAACTATACTTGTTATGCATGTAGCAATTTAAACAAATTCTGGTGCCACTCATTTTTGCCGCCCACAAAGCATTGCACCCATGTGTCTCAATATGAATTCTTTTTATAAAGAAGTGGTTGTAATTTAGGAGAAAGTTGGGCAATTGGCTTCTTGGTACATAGAGACTCATATAGAGGATGATATGGGTGGAGATGATAAGGCCACTGTGTTCGGTTGTGCTATGATAATTTGATGTAGCAGTGATCCTAAATCACTCCCACTCTTTAAATCATCACCTATTATAGAGATAATCTATCGATCGGGACCACCCTCCTTGGGGTGTGTCCGAAGCGACTTGGCGAAATCGCATCGGGTGAGGGCCTGGAATCTTGACCCCATGCCTATTTTAAATTGCCACCTCAATTAGCCACGACTAAAAACCTTGATATGAAGTTAGTGGGCAGATTACCCTCCCCAACGAACTATTAGAATACATCGCTCAATGGCCCAAAGAATTAAGTCTAATAAACTACAGATTTTGGCTAACAGTCTATGGCTCCACCTTCTTATAAAGATGTATGAAAGGAACCCTCAGGGAGGAAAAAAGGAACATCTTTTGGAAGAGAGAACTCCCAGAAGAAAGGGCGGCCTCTCTCTCTCTGCTCTCCTCTTTTTCTCTACTATTCTTGAGCTCCGACTAACTTAGCTATTGAAGGATCTCTCGTCGAAACGTCCTCAATAGTAAGGACTTCTCTTATAGGTTCCTTTTGATATCTCATATTCCGGATGGCATCTAACTCTAGCTATGTTAGCACCTAATCGGAGTCTTAAAGAATACCATCCATCCAATCATGGGATACTCACTCTTAAGATCGAAAATCTAAGTTCATTATAAGACAATAATTTTGGACTAAAATTTGAGTATAAAAATATCTCTCGATCTCATAAAAAAAGAAATAGTAAACCAATATGCCATTAATATATTATATCAAGATTATATATATATGATATTATGTTACATTAATATTATATATAATATATTTATGATATATATTATATTTTTATGAATCATATTATTGTCATATTATTATTTAATGATAATTTTAAATTATATTAGAAGTATAATTACACTTTATATTTATATAATAAAATTATTTAATATAGTATTTCTATTTATCTTATTTTCCAAACCAAAATAAATATTAGTATTAAAATAATATATTATAAATAAAATAAAATATTAATTCTATAATAATAATTAATATATCTTTATAGGATTAATAATTTATAGAACTCATAAATATATTTTATAAATATATCAATAAATGCATTAATATTTTATTAGAATACATTTATAGGATTAATAAATATATTTTATAGTTTTGATATAATATGGACAATGATCTTGGATTTCTACAGAGTACTAAGCAAGTTACTAATGGGTGCATGGGAATCTTTAATTATTGGAATATAACATACCAAACATAATGATTTTAGATCACCAAAGATCAAATTAAGGATCATCAGTGAATTAAGATCATCTCGATGATCCCACTTAGGTCACCAAACACCACCTAGAGATAGCATTCTAATGCTGCTATGCCAGTGGCAGCCAAGCCTCAGGTGAAGTAAAATGAGAAAAGTAATAAGCTGCTCCATCTTACCAACCAGCCTAAATAGGACAATGAATAGATAGTTGGCGGGTACACCTTCTAAATGGCCAAGGATAGCTTGAGCATCTAAAAGATTTTTCCCATGACATTGGTGGGCAATATAATTTCTAAGACAACCTTTGGAGGTTTTAAAGATCATAATGATAGCAATTTATGTTCATCGACTTGAACTTGGGTTGTCAATTTTCAAAAGGTGCTTAGTTGTCCAAAGACAAAGATCAAAAGGGTTGGTGGAGTGCGGTCAGAAAACAATGGTGAGTCTGTATTGAAAAGAGATCTGAAACGTCCCCTAAAGGTTCTACTAGGTTTGTTATGTTTCTGTAAATCCGTATTTTGAGTCGGCCTTTGAGTGGTCAAGGTTCTATGAGGTTTCACCCTTCGAGCTTTGGGTTGTTAAGATACTCTATTTCTGAGTCCTATGTTATCCCATAAACTATAGTATCCATGTCGATATATATTTGTATCACCATATTATGATATTATAAATATATTACTGGTGGAAGCAACTTACTTCCTCTATTTTTTTCAAAAAAAAATAAATTATAATAGAATATTGTAGATTTAGAATTTTAATCAAATAGAAATTTTGATTTTATGATTTTTAAGCATTCATAGAATCTCACTCTACAAACAAACCAAAAGTAACAGAATTGCGAAATATACATTCCAACACAACTGATTTTTTCTGTAACCCACCAGGATAAATTCAAGATAACCAGTAGATTAAGGCCTCTCTTCTTCTTAATCCAGTGGTCATGATAGATTTCCCTGGTACTTCCTTGCTTCTCTTTGATGCATTTTTATGCATAAATTCTTTTCTGATCCACCTCATCTATGCACACCATGTAAAATTCTCCATCAAATCTGGATAGATGCGTTTCATTGGTTGACGTAGTTAATGAAGATGGAGAGAGAAGCAAGCTGCTGCCTCATGGATTTCCTGAGATCGGTTAACGCTGATTATAGGTGCAAAACTCTGCATAACCGATAACATGGAAATTTCAAGACAGAAATCTCCATCACAGAACAATTTTAATATTCTCTCAATTGTATGCTTTACAGAAGCTTGTTAATATTAATGTTTCAAGGACTTGGTGCAGGGAATATTGAACAGCTATGTCAAGAATCACCACAAATTTTGTGCAAGACAGATGGTAAGCAGAAATGGAAACTGTCCATGCTTAGTATTTTCTTAAGATGTGGTAGACAGAATTTTATCCATGGCAATTCCTGGTGGTGACAGCGTGGACATATTAGAATGGGATCCATCTTCAGTTTTGTCTTTAATGAGTTGTTAATATTTCTAAGTTCGTGGTGCTAGACGTTTCATCCACTCATAGTTCTGTTCATCCTATAGTTGCTTAATAGTTTTCTACCATTGAGGGTTCTTTGATGGTATGAAAAGACTGGTTTCTTTCCTCTAGTTTTACATCTCCTTCGTGATAGTGTTCTCAATATGGTGGTGCTAGTTTTATGATTAGATATACAAGTGGCTATACCATACTTGAAGGAGATTCAATGACAACTTTGAGGCCAATTCCCATCTATCTTTGAGACCAATTCCCATCCACAATTATGAGATTGTAAGAGATTGATACAATACTCAAGCAGATTCAATGACCATGGTTTGATGACTTAACCATCTATGCTGACTTTCTAAACCACCTCTATTTTGAGACCATTTCCCATCCACTATTACGAGATTGAATGGGTGCTTCTCCACCATCTCATGAAATAACACATTTCTACAAAGAGGCAAACAGATAAACCATATTGGAACAATTCTCTAGACTGCTGCATCATTAATTTCTTTAACTTAGTTTTCTGCATATTTTAGTTTCTGATTCATACAGATACATGTTCACCAGGTTGATTTAATAAATTCAATTTTACCAAACCAAAAAAAAAAAATACATGGATTTATACCCTTAAAACACATAGCAGAGCTACCCATGACATGACTCATCCCTTCGCGAATAAATGAGTTGGATACAGTTCACTGGCTCAATCACGTCAACAGGAAAAAAAAATATACAACATTTATTAGTATGTTGGGCTCCCCTTACCAGTGAGAGGAGTTTTTTAGCATCTATAAACTTCTTGCAATGAAAGGATGGGTACAGAAAGGTTTAAGCCAGGAGAATATGAAGTATATACTGCTCCAAATGAACATCTAGAGATATTATGAGATAAATCGCTCAATCAATAACTGGAGACTGGATCCCAAAATTGATGCTGAGGAGAGGCAGCCTTCAGAATGAAGCCCTCTTCTAGTCTCAAAACAATCGCGCAATCTTTATACATCCTGAGCAATTAAGTGCCCCTGTTCCTTGCCTGCACATACAGGAGGAATGAACATGAACAAATGAGGCCACCTCATGGATACAGCTCATCCATCACAACAAAAAATGTATGAGTGAGTTGCAAGTGAGATGATAATCATGTTAGGGAAGAGGAATGCATGACAGCAAATATGTAATGGTTTCGGATCTGCAGCAGATGGTACCTGAGCCATCCTGCGGTCCTTTTCAACTGTTGATTCCTTTCTTTTTTATCCACCGACCTTGAGATTTTCTGCATGAGTGAAGTTTTACAAGTTAGCAGAACACAGGTATAAGCTTATTCATGAAAACCACCGCAACTAGTCATCTTTAAACCCATAAAGTATCCAAGCCTAAAAACCCAAGAAGAAAGATCAAGCAGAAAGGTAATCACACACATGTTACGAAATAAAGCTAATTGTTTGAAAAATAAGACAAAATATATTATTCCTACAAACACAGCTTTTCCCATTAAGACTGTACAGGAGCCTTACTAATCTATTATTTTACCAAACTATAAATTGTTTGGAAACATATAATTTCCTATATCATGCAGGATTAATGATTGTATTGGAATTCATATTATATATCACCGGAATAAGAACATTGTCTTATATTTTAAAAAGAAAAAAACAACATAGATGATATTTAAACTACATATCAAGCTGGCATACACCTCCAAAAATTGATGCCCAACTTGTGGTAATTAAGTTCCTCTTTTCTTTCGTTTCTATCACCCTCCGTCATTCGTGTGCCAGGTAGGGTGTTTTAGTTTTGGTGGCTTGCTAGAGAATTGGCTTGTATCAATCTCAAACCTCGATGAGATGATATTAAACTAATGAAACTGAAGTGATGCACCAAAGTTCCTTTACAATTTGAAAGAATCTAGACTGCAAGGAAGAAAAAATATTTGATGTAGAAGAATTCCACTCATTCATCTTTAAGGCGCAGGTAAGAGGACAGAGCCATACTGAAGTAGTCTAACAAAGGTGGAATACATTTTACAACACCCCAGCCCTCAAAATGGCCAATAACAAAAGCAATGAAAATAGATCCTGTACTTGGGAGGCAAACTTGTCATCCCACTTGGAAGGCACGCTAACATCACTTTTGCAGCTGAACATGTCAGATCCCATTGTACAGCAACAACCAAAATGTTTCCAAGTGGGATGACACAAGCTTATTCATAATGCAGGATCGTTTTAATCAAACTATAATATCATCCTTAGGAACCAAATGAGTACTCTTTGGAACAGGTCAAAATAGATTCTAGAGCAATCCAAAAAAGATCAAAATTTAAAGCATTCCCGTTGATGTAAGCACATTGGAAACCAAACCAGGCCGGAGGGAGACAAGGGATCATAGTGTCATACCTTTATAACAAAACATTCATTTGTTATAACAAAATAAAATATAGTCATTTGGAATTAAAGAAAAGGTCTATGGATCACATAATTAATAAAACAGGAAGAAAAGATAGATCTGAAAATGAGTCCTGATATGCTGGTTGAAGTCAAAAAAACCCACCTTCTCCTTAGCTGATAGACTTTCTATTTTATCTACCATGTATTCAAAAACATCATGAAGAAGTTCGTTTTCCTGTATATTCATAAATAGATTGAAAAGGATATCAAGCATCAGATAACATAATTAATCAACTTGTTCAGAAAGTCAATCAGAGTTAATTATAGATAAGAAATAACCTGTGCATGCTTGAGAAAACCTCTTCCAAGGTAACGCTTCAAGAAGTTCAACTGTTAATAAACCAAATTAGCAAATGCTTCATGACATTTTAATTAAAGAATAAATAGATGTTCTGAGTGCATTCCATGCTAGTCAGAAGAGAGAAAAATCCAATACCTGTATCAATTGGCCCCATGTTGAGGTTCTCAGAATGTTATGCTTGCTTGAAATTTTCAGCGACACTTCTGGAGACTCACCAAACTGAATTCACATATCAGTTTAGATAAGAATACTGCTCATGACAGCTACTACTAGATACAGTATATTAGAGAGACAAAAGAAGTACCTGGAAAAAATCCCAAATTTTCTGAAACAATTCTCGCTGATCATTAAGATTTTTCTTGTCAGCACCTTTACCACCTGCCTCCATAGAAAGGTTATAGACTTGATCTGATATTTTTGCCTTCATTGATTGCAGATATGTAATTGTTTGGCGCTTTGAGACCTCATCATTAAAATTCCCAATACCACTCTCCTCATTATAGGATATGTCCAGTATCCCTAACTCGAAAAAAAGTGCTACTGCTTCACCAGCAGCAATACGAACTGAACGATCATAACGATCATCCACTTCCAATAGAGTAGACAGGAATGAAATTGGCCTAAAACAATTGTTAAAGCAGATCATTATAATCACTAAAAAAATAGAATATCATTCATTCGTCCAAAAAGTGAAACAAGTAATAGAGTTAGCCTTGATTTCCACTTACTCCTTCCAAGTATCAGGATTAATTCTCCAGCTATGGATGGTTGTCAGAAGAAACGACCATGCAGATATGGCTGCTGCTAATACAGCAGAACTAGGCCTTTTCAAAGGCCCAACCTTAACGTAAAAGCAGAAACAATGTTATTCTAATTATACATAGTGCAGACAGCAAGATGGTATACATGGGATCTCATTTATTAAATTTTAATATATAACATGAAAACCTAAGCACAGCTGCACAGTGTGCAAATTGGCAAATCTCACTCAATTGGAAGCTAACAACATGCTTACGTACATTGGAGACCGATTTTGGATGAATCACTTCCCACATGATTTTCAAAGATGTTTCAGTTTCAGTCAAATCATTTGCACCCACAAAGGTGACGACAGACAAGCAATCCAGTACCTACAACAGAGAATTACATTTTAATTTCAGATAAAATAAACAGCATGTACATGAATGGCCCACAAAGAACTAGAGAAAAGCAGATCTGGAAAACTGGGCATACAGATATTTGAGTGCATCAGACCCAGATATAAGAGCTCGAGATAGTTGCGGCACTGACTCCTCCATTATTTCATGTGCACTTGTTCCAGCACCAACAGTAATGGCCAGCAATCCTTCAAACAAGAGCACCACACGGTAAGACAAAATTGGCAGCTGGTCAAGATAAAAAGCACTATTCAAAAGGATTAGAGGCTTACCAATGGCCCGAGAAGCTAAGCAATTCTCCTTAGTGGAACCCTTTTTGACTGAATTGATGTATTGGTGCAATAAAGTAATACATCTGCAGCAAAGTATATAAAGATGTAAATAAGTACACGGTAAGATACACAACTGGTTTGGTATCCAATGCATAAGATAGTTAAACCAGATGTGTCCAAACAGAAGCTTCCTATGGGATCAAACCAGCCTCAAAACAGCAGAGGAAACTAGCAAATCCACAATATAAAATATTAAAACTAGAGGAGCATGTCTGTATGTCTGACTCTCTACTTTCCCACTTTCCGTTCTTGCATGTTAACTTCCCTAGACTCAGCAAATATTTAACAAGTCATCAAAATGATTGCCAGCAAAACATTACAAAAGCTTGGTCAAATAGGATCAGCTTACTTGTTTTCCACAAACGTAAGAGGCACATGACCTTCAAAGGCATCAACAAGCCCCGACAAAGCCATCTCCCTTGTAGATCCTCTATGTATACAACAAGCAATTTTTTATCAGCTCCAACTTATTAAAAAAACAGTAGTAATTGCATGAATTTCGATATCAATATAAAGCATAATAAATGATGTAATATCACATATATCAGAAAATATAAATCATAACAAGCAGATCGTGCAGCAAAATTCAATAATAATCAAGATAATGGTAGACTTCATATAAGTTTGATATTTTATTAAGGGCGGTCTTAATAAGCTCAAATGGCTAATCTAACATGATAGCAGCAAGCTGGTATAAGCTGCTATGAAGGATTTGACCTGGCTTTATAAGATCCTAGTATCACATTCACATACAAAGAGGTAATGAATCTGCATTATGGTGAAGATGGTAATAGGACTTCATGATACTGATAAGACACCTCATGATCATAAAGAATCAGCTGTGTTTTGTAAAATAAAACTAATAAAGAAATAACTACAAACTTTGCATAATCAATAGACTATAATAAACAACTTCATGATCATAAAGAATCAGCTGTGTTTTCTAAAATGAAACTAATAAAGAAATAACTACAATAAACTTTGCATAATCAATAAACATATTATGGGAGAATTAAATCATCTACAAATTAATATCTTAATACCCATTCATCCTCAATTCATTTTACAAATCCAGCTAGGAATTCTTGACTTTCAATATAATACCAACCAATTACGAAGGCTGCTCAAACCAAAAGTTGTGGCAATTGTGCAGTCACCAAATATTAAATAGAAGAACTGGGTCATTCCCTTGGACTTTTATTGCAAAGCTTAATTGCTGTTGTCCAATCCATCCAACTTGTCGCAATAAGCAGGAAGAGACTCTTTCCCTTTCTTTTGCTATCTCTTGAAATTGTTATACGAGCAATTTTATTGTTAAATATCATAAGATTGACCAAGATATTTTCATCCATGTGCAAATTTCAAATGTGATGACACCTCTAGTCTATGTTGCATGTCAAAAAGGAAGAACATGAGAATCTGGAATTCAAATTGAACATATAACCTACTGGTCCATATAATATCAACATTCTATGTTGCAAATGGGTAATTTTACAATTCAAAAGATTCTAGAACATTGCACATGACAAACAGATATATGTAGTTCGCCAAAAGGGGGGGGGGGGAGGATAGACAGATATATGTTTGACAGATACGTGTTTGCAAGTACTTTTAAGATTTAAGGGTCCTTTAAGCTTTCAGGTTTTAATGTTCCCTAAATGTTGCATGGTAAGATGTGGAAGATGAGAAATCAAAGTCATTAAAACATAATACTGGGCATAGGGATCTATGTCATTGAGTATTTGTTTCTTAGAAAAAAGTCAGAAACTTTTTATCATCACAGGGTATTATTTTGCATGATCCTCTTCAGTTTGTTCATAAATCATTAGTCCCTTTCACCTTTCATTTTGTTGATAAAGGGTTGAAGCACCATAGGTCCCTTTCACTTTTTATTTTGTAGATAAAAGGTTAAGCTTCATCCTCTATTATGTCCTGCTGCATGACTACTTGATAGAAGCCTCTAAAAAAATTGTCAAAAATAGAGAAAAGCTAATGTTTACTTTGATCTAAAGTTCTTGAGCGCTTTTTAGTACAACCGGCCATTAATCACTTAACCTACACAGCAGTCACTTGAGGTTGGAGAATACTATGGTCTGCATCATATTAAACAGGCAATCAAAGAGTGGCATGATATCTGTATAAAACCAAGCCTTCTTGCGCATACTAGACTATTCTATTACTTTCTTACAATAGATCTGAAATTCATATCTCATATTGATGCAACAGGTATCAGTATCAGGATATTGAAGATCACATATTAAATTCTTGGTAGGCACCTTTTATGTCATATATTATAAAACCTAACCAATGCTGCAGCATCCATTCAAATATATTCATCTATAAATAATAACAACCATCCTCATACGGTTTTAAGTCTAAAGATGCAGAACAACATAAATTATTCTACATCAATTTGAAAGCCAAATTCAAAGAGTTGGGGGCAAAAGACAGCATTTGGTGATCAAAGAACATGAAGAGATACCTCTTTTCGTAGAGAGCATCGATGTACTTGTCCAGCACGAACTCGAGAGAGTTCACGTGCTCGGTCTCGTTCGCCAGCGTTAGCTCAGAAAAGCCGTCGAAGTAGAACTCACGCTATCAGTATCACTGCTGTCAAACTGATCAGCACCAACCTTGCGTCGGTTACCTGAACAATTATCATCTCCATCAAAACTATCTTTTCCCCCAAATCAATTGAAAAATAAAATAAAATAAACTAAAACGAACATGATGCGGAAAACTATCTCAGAACCCAATTCAACCAATCTATGACCTAATCCAAATCAAAGAACAAATCTTTATCAAACCAGAGCCAAAAAATCCAATCGTTTCTCAAGATAAGCCATCAAACAGTAAAATTCAACCGATAGGACAAGAATTGAAAGCGATCGACTCACCCTTTCCCATGGCGAAAGCTCCGGCACGTTAGAACCAGGTTTGGCGCGATGGATCCGAAACAAGGAACGGGGACAATCTAGAGCTACAGAGGAGGGATTCGGAGGCGATAGAGGAAAGATTGGATATCAAAGAAGGGCAGACGGCATCAAATCGTTTGGAGAAGCGCAGAGCCATGTGCTGAGGGAAGGGATTGGAGGAGAAGGGAATTGGGACGGAGGAATGGGGGATTCCTTTTACGAAGAGGAGACAAACGAGAGGCAGAGGTTGGGACGGACTACGCTTTTGAAGCGGCGCGGCGAGAGAAAAAAAACCCTAGGGAGTCCAATTTGGAAACCTCCCTATTACTTCACCGCGTTTTTTGGTCGGTGTGGAATTGGAGGCGGGTCACCTCCGTTGGACTCAAGAGGGGTAAAATAGAGTGAGATAGGGATACCAACTAAAATTACTAAATATATGTTTTACATGTAACAACCTGACGTTTGAGAATTTTTGCAGGCGGCTCCTAAATTTTGGGACTAAAAAAGGAAGGTGTTCAATGTCTATGTGACACGTAGAAGAAATTCATGCGGTGGATGCATTGGAGGCGAAATACATGATTGCCATATAATCCTGGGCAGTCTAATGGATCTTTCATATGATCTATTATTGATTTTTAAAGACCAGATGATTAGAATATGTAAATGACAAGCTTGTATTCTCTTCTTTTTTTTTTTTTGCGCTATTTGAAGTTTTGTTGAGTTTGTTATTATTTTTAGGGACCGAATGAAAATATACATAATATGTAGGAGAAATTTGTGCGCTGGATGCATGGAGGTGAAATTCATGATTTCCTTATAATTCTCAAATCTTTAATGGATTTTTCATATGATCTATTATTAATTTTTAGAGATCACATGATAAGAATATGTATACAACAAGTGTGTATTCTACCTATTTATGGTCCTATTTGAAGTTTTGTTGAGTTTATTATTATTTTTTGGGATCCAATGAAACTATATATATGGTGGTATGTAAGTTGATATTTTTTATATAGATCAAACAAAATTAAGCTATGTTGCTTATAGTTTTATTTATTAGTGACTTCAATATACTGAACAAATCATCTTATCTCTTCCTTTCTTTAGACCTAAATTTCAACTTCTATAGTTATTTAACTTTTCTTTGGTCTCATATGCATTGAAGAAATTACAATACCTTTAAAATTATATTAATGAAATTAAGTTTGTGAGATCCAAGCCGTTCTTGGGCTGACTAACGTTTTCGGTTTATCAAGCTTTGAAGGTACAAAAAGTCAAGTTCTTAGTTAATTTAAAATGGATAAAAGAGTATTATTAAATAAATTGAGGTTAGAGTACTTGATCGTAGTTTTTATCCTAAACTTAAGAAATATGCTTAAGGTCCACACGTGGTGGGAGAAATAAAAAATTGAGGCTTACCCAACTATGATTTTGCATTTAAACACTCCTAATTGGGTATGTATCATGCCTTTGTTCAGATAACCATTTATATTTGGCCCTACTTTATGTGTTGTTGCGGCCAATCCCCTCGC